>VZQC01007204.1:9732-20270 GCA_009823505.1 Rhizomys pruinosus
CCTCACCTACTTAACATATTAAGAATGCGGAAGTGTTGACCTGCTGTTGGTTTTACTCGAGGGGCGGGGGACAGTACTTGAAAATCGAGGTCAGGCTCTGGCGGGTCTTGTAATAGGCCTTATGTTTCCACACATCTTTACATATGCCTATGTCTTGTAAGTTGCTGCCAACTTTTTCTATCACCTTCAGAGTCTTGAGTTTCACATTGAGGACTTTGATCCATTTGGAGTTGATTTTTGTACTGGGTGAGAAGTAGGGGTTTAATTTTATTTTTCTACAAGTGGTGATCCAATTTTGCCAACACCATTTGCTGAAGATGCTGTCTTCCCTCCATTGAGTCTTTTTGGCCCCCTTGTCAAATAGGAGGTGGCTGAAATTGTATGTGCTCAAGTTTGGATCTTCAGTTTTGTTCCATTGGTCTACAGGTCTGTTTTTGTGTCAGTACCAGGCTGTTTTTATTACTGTAGCCCTGTAGTGTAGTTTGCTGTCTGGTATAGAAATCACCCCTCTACTGCTCTTTTCACTCAGTGTTGCTTTCGCTATTTGGGGTCTTTTGTTTTTCCACATGAATTTAAGAATTTTTTTTCCCAAGCCTGTGAAGAATGTCCTTGGTATTTTAATTGGAATTGGGTTGACTCAGTATATTAGGTGGGTAGAATGGACATTTTTACTGTATTAATTTTTCCAATCCATGAGCATGGGAAGTCTTTCCATCTTCTCATGTATTCTTCAATCTCATTCTTCAGGAATTTATAAATTTTGTTGTAGAGATCTTTGGGGTTTTTGGTTAGGGTATTTTATTGTTAGGTATTTTATTGTTTTTGTGGCTATTCTAATTGGGAAGGTCTCCTTTTATTCCTTCTTCAGTTGCTTGTTGTTGGTATAAAGAAAGGCTACTGAGTTTTCTAGGTTAATTTTGTATCCTGCCACTTTACTGAAACTCTTAATAGTTTCTAGGAGTTTTCTGGTAGAGTTTTTATCATCTTTTAGGTAAAGTATCATATTGTCCACAAAAAGGGATAGTTTTACTTCCTCTTTTCCAATTAGTATTCCTTTAATTTCTTTTTCTTGTCTTATTGTTCTAGTCAGTATTTCAAGCATTACATAGGGACAGCATTGTTGGGTTCCTACCTTTATGTGGAATCCTTCTAAATTTTCTCCATTTAGGATGATGTTGGCTGTGGGTTTCTTATATATGGCTTTGATTATGTTGAGGAATGATCCTTCCAGTACAATTCCCTCTTGTTCTTTCATCATGAAGGGATGCTGGATTTTGTCAAAGGCTTTGTCTGCATCTATTGAGATGATTGTGTGGTTTTTGTCTGTGGTGGTTTGAATGAGTGTCCCCCATAGGCTGTAAGTATTCAGACATTTGTCTCCAATTAGTGGCACTGTTTTTGGAGGTCTTAGAAGGTGTGGTCATGCGAGAGGAAGTATGTTATTGGGGGCAGGCTTAGTGAGTTTAACAAGCCTCGTGGTCTACAGTTGCTCTCTCTCTCTCTGCTTCCTGTGCTCATTGCGAGATGTGACCCTCGGTTTCCTGCTCCAGCTCCAGCCGCCATGCCTCCTGCCACAATGGACTCTAATTCCCTGGAACCATCAATCGTAAGCTCAAATAAACTCTTCCTTTTATAAGTTCCTTTGGTCATGGTGTTTTATCACAGCAACAGAAAAGTGAGTAATACACTTATTTGGTACCAGAGAGTAGGCTGTTGGCTGTGAAGAACCTGACCATGTGGATGGTTAGAGAAATGTGGAAGACTTTAGAACTTTGGGCTAGAAAAGCTGTTGACTACTGTAAGCAGAGCTTAAGGGGCCATTTTAGTAGAAGCCTGGAAGAAAGCATGGCTGCAAAAAATGTAGTTCCAGAGGAAAATAAAGACTTAGGCAGCAACCAGGATATTTTGATAAAGAGTCTGGCAGCAGTTTGCCCACAGCCCAGATGCTTGCCTGATGCTAAGTTGAAAAGCAATGGACTGATGTCTTTGGCGGAGGATATTTCAAGACAGCCTAATGTAGAAATGGTGGGCATGGGGGGGGCGGAGAGATAGCATAGCGGTTAGGAGCAAAACCGATTGCTCTTGCAGAGGACTGGTTTCCGAGTCCCCAGCAACCACAGGCGGCTAAGAAACCGCTGTAACTACCTTCCAGGAGAATACCAGCTCGGGAATTCCTGAGAACTCCTCTTCTGACCTTCGTGGCCTTGCATGACACGGTGCACAACTTACAATGCAGACAGTACATTCATGTCCACATGCAACATAATAAATAAAAAAAAAAGAAGGGTGGAGTGGCGTTTAATGGTGAATATGATACAGAGCTACAGTGAAAAAGAGCAAATGGGGCAAAGAAATGCAGAATGGACAGTTTGTATCTGAAAAGTACCCTGGGAAGATTAAAGGTGTGGCCAAGGCGTGTGAAGGAGAGGCTACCTTTTCATAAGGAGACTAAATTTTGATTAAGGAGAGGCCTGGAGATTACAAGTAAACAAAAAAAATCAGTACCTTCAGGGCAAGACCACAACCCAGCTAATCTCCAGCAAGTCCAGGGCAGAGAAAAAAAATTGCAAATGTGGTAAAGTAGGAGAGTCCATCCCGAACTTGTATCCAAACTCTGCAATTTCATTTACATGGTTCTGTCTTTAGAGGCATGAAGTTTTGCAAGAGTGAAGGGGTCCACATCAGTTGTTCTTCTTCCTACACTGTTTCAGAGAGCTGCCAAGTTTAGGCAGAGTGCAGCAGGGGGTCCCTGAATAAAGACGGGCCAGGATAGGCCAGTGCATGAAGCTGTGAATGTGAGAACTTGGGTTGGCAGTGTAGACCCCAAGAAGACCTTCGAGATGCCAGACCCGTGAGATATTTCCTAAGGAGAGCTTCATACAGGGAGTGGTACCGGTTTAAGAAAGAGATGTATGTTTGCAAGCAAAGCTTGAAGAGCTGAGCCATCTAAGCCCATTTGGAAGTCAAGTCCCAGAGTCGCACATGGAGCTACTGAACTTGGGTTTTGCCCTGCAGGGGTTTTTGGTCTGGTTTTGGTCCAGTATTTCCTCACCATGAATCTATTCCTCCCTTTTGGAAGGGGAAATGTGTATTCGGTTCCACTTAACTTGGGAGTGGGTGTAATTTTTCTTTTATTTTAATGAGCCGGAAAGTTAAGAAGTGGCCTTGAGTCCTAGAAGAGACTTTGGACTGTAGACTATTGATGGCCTTGAAACTGGTAAAGACTATGGGGAATTTTAAGGTTGGACTAAATACATTTTAGCATTTTATATGGTCAAGGAGCCGATGGGGGCCAGGGAGTGGAATGTGGTGGTTGAATGAGTGTCCCGCATAGGCTGTAAGTAGTCAGACATTTGTCTCAAATTGGTGGCACTGTTCTTGGGTTGGAGGTCTTAAGAAGGTGTGGCCGTGCTAGAAGGAGTATGTTTATTTGGGGCAGGCTTAGTGAGTTTTTTTTTGTTTTTTTTTGTTTTGTCTTTTTTCGAGACAGGGTCTCCCCTCCCTGTAGCCCCACCTGTCCCTGGAACTCACTCTGTAAGGACCAGGCTGGCCTTGAAAGGCTTAGTGAGTTTAACAAGCCTCATGGTCTACAGTTGCTCTCTCTCTCTCTGCTTCCTGTGCTCATTGCGAGATGTGACCCTCGGCTTCCTGCTCCAGCTCCAGCCGCTATGCCTCCCACCACAATGGACTCTAATTCCCTGGAACTGTCAATTGTAAGCTCAAATAAACTCTTCCTTTTATAAGTTCCTTTGGTCATGGTGTTTTATCACAGCAACAGAAAAGTGAGTAATACATTGTCCTTCAGTCAATTTATGTGTTTTATGATATTTACTGATTTTCGTATGTTGAACCATCCCTGCATCTCTGGTATGAATCTAACTTGATCACAGTCAATGATCTTTTTGTTGTGGGTCTGTATATGGTTTGCAAGTATTTTGTTGAGAATTTTTGCATCTGAGTTCAGTAGTGAGATGTGTCTGTAGTTCTCTTTTTTGGTTGCATCCTTGCCTGGTTTAAGTTTTAGAGTGATGTTGGCTTCATAGAAGGAATTTTGGAGATTTCCCTCTGCTTGTAACCTTCTGAACAATTTGAGTAATAATGGTTGTAAGTCCTCTTTAAATGTTTTATAGAATTCTGCTGTGAAACCATCTGGACCTGGGCTTTTCTTAGTTGGGAAGTCTCTTATTACATTTTCAATTTCTTCGTATATTATGGGTCTGTTTAAGCTGTCAATCTCTTCTTGGTTTAGCTTTGGCGATTCTCCAGATTGCAGATATTCATTCAATTCACTTAGGTTTTCAAATTTAGTAGAGTATAGGTTTTCGCAGTATTCCCGTATGATTGCCTGGATCCTTTCATTGTCTTTTGTGATATTTCCCCTTTCATCATGAATTCTGTTGATTTGGAGTTGCTCTGTCTTTCTTTTGGTTAACTGGGCTAGGGGACTATCTTGTTTATTCTCTTAAAGAACCAACTTTTGGATTCATTGATTTTTTTTTTTTTGTATTTTCTTTGTTTCTATTTCATTGATTTCTGCTCTGATTTTTGTTATTTCTTCCTGTCTGTTGGGTTTAGGGTTTATTTGTTATTGCCTTTCAAGTGTTTTTATCTGCAGTGTTAGCTCATTTATCTGTGCTCTTTGGTTTTTTTTTTTTTAATGTAGGCACCCAGGGCTATAAATTTCCCTCTTAGGACTGCTTTTAAAGTGTCCCATAGGTTTTGTTGTGTTGCACTGTCATTGTTGTTTAGTTCTAGAAATGCTTCTATTTCTTTATTTCCTCCTTGACCCATTCATTATTCATTAGTGTGTTGTTTAGTCTCCATGTGTTCGTGTAGGTTGCAGGGCTTATCCTGGTGTTAATATTGCATTATGGGCTGATAGAATGCATGAAATTATTTCAATTTTTTTGATGATATATATTTTTAACAATTTTACATAACTTTATTTTAATAAAACCACTTATTTACATTTCAAAAGGTTCTACTTTGATACAATTTTCTAAATAAAATTAAAGGTTAACTGTACAAGCAATTAAAACATGATGTGTAGCAAGTGTTATCAGAAGTGTCCTATCAGCAAACTATTTAAAATAGTAAAAAACTGAGCAGTTACGAAGTACCTTGAAGTAAGCTCTGCTCCCAGGACAACGCTCCCTCTAGAGTATGAGCTGCCCAGTGCCCTAAAATTTAGGAATGAAAGTCAATGTCAGGTGAGATGGAAGTATAGACTTCTGCAGGGCACACTTCAGGTCAGCTTCAGGTTTGCCTAAATAACAAGCATCAGAGAAACCCTCAGTGCAGAGGAACGTGGAACTCTACAGCCTCTGAGAAGGATGCATCAGGCTCACATGAGCCCTGAAGAAGCCGTGAAACCCTCATCTGGACTAGAGATGTGGTCAGTGATCCAAGCTGGCATGGAGTCTTGTTGAAAACTAATGCATGCCCACAGATGTATGTCTAACAGGAAAGGGTAAAAGGTGGGTTGTCAATACATAGAGAATTTCACAATGGAATCTGAACAAGCTGCCCAAGCCCCCTTCTTGTCAAGACACTTTCTGTATGACTTAAGGAATGTCTTTATGTACAGTAAGAAAATATATACATCTTGAGAGAGTAGATGCTCATGTTATAGAACAAAACTTAAATACACCTGCATGAAAGTGCAGCACACAGACTGAGTGGTCTGCTTTTCACAGGCTGGCTGGGCCTGGGCTACTTTCAGTATCTGATGTCAGGAATGGCTGGGTCTGGAAGTCAGAACCCTTGAAGGGGCCGGTCAAGCAAGGCAGCCTTTCAAGGCTGATGCTGAAAGCTGTGTCTAGGGAGCTCTGCAGCCCCCCCTGTAGAAGCCACATGAGACTGCAGGAAAAAGGACAAGTGGCAGCTTGGGGCAGAGGGCATGAGGATGACAGCTTGCTTCTGTACTGACCTATCTCACCAGCAGGCACAGTAGATGAAAGGAACTCACATAGACATGCCATCACAAGAATGTCCTCCACCCTGGGGCCCAATCTTCTTGCCACCTGCTGCAGTCAAGGGCTACCCATGGGTGTCAGAAACTAGAACCATGGTGAGGATGGTTTCTGGTGGGGGGGGGGGGTGGGGGGGTATGACTGAGGAGGGACGTGGACTAACCGCATCTGCTCTCTTACAACCGTGGCCTAACCAGCATGCCAGTGGGAACCTGTTTCCATAGACGCTGGACTGTCCTTTCAATTATTCTGCATGAGAACTGCTCATTTCTGTGAATTTGATTGGTCAAATTTCTTATATGAAGTTCTCAAGTTAAGGAAAAACTAGAACAAGAAAAAAAGGGAAAACAACTTCAGCATGAGCTTAGGAAAATCAACTAAAATGGGAATGGGCTAATGGTATCGATGCTAAGAGCCCTGGTAAGGCTGTCTCACTCTTTCGTCCTTACAGCAGTTTGTAAAGCACATTTTCTGAAGCCAGATGGGGGCAGGGGGGACACTGGCACTTAGGATGGATCCAGCTGTTCAGGTGACAAAGGCAAAAAGGGCATTCTGCTAAAAGCAAGGGAACAATCTTCCACACAATGGTGTTTTCAGAGGCTGCCCACCCAGCCTCCCAGAAACAAGCAAGTAAGAAGGAACAATGTTTGTGTTCTTTTCCAGCCCTTTTCCTCACGGAGCCCATCTCTTCTGGCACAGGCCTTCACGGCATGTGTCCCCTCTGCTCCAAACATCCTGGCTCAAAAGACAGAGGAAGTGGTGCCTGAGAGAGCAGGACCCTAGTGTGCACGTTCAGCCTTTCTGCCATACTGTGTCAAGGCGACATAGTCAGATGTCAATCCAAAAGTTAAGTGGATTCCCAGGAGCCAATTACCACTCACCAGGAGCTACCCTGCAAGGGAATATCTTCCTTTATGCTGTCTTTGGTAGGTAGATTTTTTTAAAAACATACCTTTCGTCTCTGGAAAGATTGTCTCAATGACCAAATGAGCAATTCCTTACTTATCCAAAATATAACCCAATAACATCTCTGAAATTTCTTCACNCTTTGGTTTTTTTTTTTTTAATGTAGGCACCCAGGGCTATAAATTTCCCTCTTAGGACTGCTTTTAAAGTGTCCCATAGGTTTTGTTGTGTTGCACTGTCATTGTTGTTTAGTTCTAGAAATGCTTCTATTTCTTTATTTCCTCCTTGACCCATTCATTATTCATTAGTGTGTTGTTTAGTCTCCATGTGTTCGTGTAGGTTGCAGGGCTTATCCTGGTGTTAATATTGCATTATGGGCTGATAGAATGCATGAAATTATTTCAATTTTTTTGATGATATATATTTTTAACAATTTTACATAACTTTATTTTAATAAAACCACTTATTTACATTTCAAAAGGTTCTACTTTGATACAATTTTCTAAATAAAATTAAAGGTTAACTGTACAAGCAATTAAAACATGATGTGTAGCAAGTGTTATCAGAAGTGTCCTATCAGCAAACTATTTAAAATAGTAAAAAACTGAGCAGTTACGAAGTACCTTGAAGTAAGCGCTGCTCCCAGGACAACGCTCCCTCTAGAGTATGAGCTGCCCAGTGCCCTAAAATTTAGGAATGAAAGTCAATGTCAGGTGAGATGGAAGTATAGACTTCTGCAGGGCACACTTCAGGTCAGCTTCAGGTTTGCCTAAATAACAAGCATCAGAGAAACCCTCAGTGCAGAGGAACGTGGAACTCTACAGCCTCTGAGAAGGATGCATCAGGCTCACATGAGCCCTGAAGAAGCCGTGAAACCCTCATCTGGACTAGAGATGTGGTCAGTGATCCAAGCTGGCATGGAGTCTTGTTGAAAACTAATGCATGCCCACAGATGTATGTCTAACAGGAAAGGGTAAAAGGTGGGTTGTCAATACATAGAGAATTTCACAATGGAATCTGAACAAGCTGCCCAAGCCCCCTTCTTGTCAAGACACTTTCTGTATGACTTAAGGAATGTCTTTATGTACAGTAAGAAAATATATACATCTTGAGAGAGTAGATGCTCATGTTATAGAACAAAACTTAAATACACCTGCATGAAAGTGCAGCACACAGACTGAGTGGTCTGCTTTTCACAGGCTGGCTGGGCCTGGGCTACTTTCAGTATCTGATGTCAGGAATGGCTGGGTCTGGAAGTCAGAACCCTTGAAGGGGCCGGTCAAGCAAGGCAGCCTTTCAAGGCTGATGCTGAAAGCTGTGTCTAGGGAGCTCTGCAGCCCCCCCTGTAGAAGCCACATGAGACTGCAGGAAAAAGGACAAGTGGCAGCTTGGGGCAGAGGGCATGAGGATGACAGCTTGCTTCTGTACTGACCTATCTCACCAGCAGGCACAGTAGATGAAAGGAACTCACATAGACATGCCATCACAAGAATGTCCTCCACCCTGGGGCCCAATCTTCTTGCCACCTGCTGCAGTCAAGGGCTACCCATGGGTGTCAGAAACTAGAACCATGGTGAGGATGGTTTCTGGTGGGGGGGGTGGGGGGTAGGGGGGTATGGCTGAGGAGGGGCGTGGACTAACCACATCTGCTCTCTTACAACCGTGGCCTAACCAGCATGCCAGTGGGAACCTGTTTCCATAGACACTGGACTGTCCTTTCAATTATTCTGCATGAGAAGTGCTCATTTCTGTGAATTTGATTGGTCAAATTTCTTATATGAAGTTCTCAAGTTAAGGAAAAACTAGAACAAGAAAAAAAGGGAAAACAACTTCAGCATGAGCTTAGGAAAATCAACTAAAATGGGAATGGGCTAATGGTATCGATGCTAAGAGCCCTGGTAAGGCTGTCTCACTCTTTCGTCCTTACAGCAGTTTGTAAAGCACATTTTCTGAAGCCAGATGGGGGCAGGGGGGACACTGGCACTTAGGATGGATCCAGCTGTTCAGGTGACAAAGGCAAAAAGGGCATTCTGCTAAAAGCAAGGGAACAATCTTCCACACAATGGTGTTTTCAGAGGCTGCCCACCCAGCCTCCCAGAAACAAGCAAGTAAGAAGGAACAATGTTTGTGTTCTTTTCCAGCCCTTTTCCTCACGGAGCCCATCTCTTCTGGCACAGGCCTTCACGGCATGTGTCCCCTCTGCTCCAAACATCCTGGCTCAAAAGACAGAGGAAGTGGTGCCTGAGAGAGCAGGACCCTAGTGTGCACGTTCAGCCTTTCTGCCATACTGTGTCAAGGCGACATAGTCAGATGTCAATCCAAAAGTTAAGTGGATTCCCAGGAGCCAATTACCACTCACCAGGAGCTACCCTGCAAGGGAATATCTTCCTTTATGCTGTCTTTGGTAGGTAGATTTTTTTAAAAACATACCTTTCGTCTCTGGAAAGATTGTCTCAATGACCAAATGAGCAATTCCTTACTTATCCAAAATATAACCCAATAACATCTCTGAAATTTCTTCACATTGACTAAGAAAGACTGTAATGTACTTTCCAGCAGATGGCATAATGGCATTATAATTTAATTATCTGTGTTGAAATAAAGAAGAGGGAGGAGACAAGAACTGTCCTCTTTAACCCATGTGAAAAATGCAGTAGCCGTCATGGTCACTGCCAGTGCATAGGTCGTCAGAGCTGCTTAAGGCTAAGCCTGGGTGTAATTCTTTAAAAGCTGTTTTAAGGCCAACTCCAGCATCAGAAATCCAACATGAAAAGAGCCGCTGTACCTCCCAGGTTGTCAGTCTAACAGCACACAATTGCCATGTGGAGGTCTGCTTCAGGGCAAGAGTCAGTGTCTGAGGGACGGGCTTCCTTTCTCCATTTCCCGGCTGTCTTTCTGCAGCGCAGCCAGCACAACTACGTAATTGGCACTAGCATCCACAGATGAGGGATACTATTCATCACTTGTTTTTCTGGGACTGTGTTACTTCACTCAGCATGATGTCCTCTAGCTCCAGCCATTTTTCTGCAAAGCTCATGATGTTGTCTTTCTTTACTGCTGCATAGAACTCCATTGTGTAAATAGATGTACCACATTTTCTCTATCCACTCATCAGTTGAGGGGCATTTGGGTTGGTTCCAGATCCTTGCTATTGTGAAGAGAGCTGAAATAAACATGGCCGTGCATTTATCTCTGCGGTGGGGTGAGTCTTGGGGATACATGCCTAGGAGTGGTATGGCTGGGTCAGATGGCAAGTTCATTCCAAGTCTTCCAAGGGTTCCCCACACTGCTTTCCATAGTGGATGTATGAGATTACATTCCCACCAGCAGTGGATGAGTGTTCCCCTTTCCCCACATCCTCTCCAGCACTTGGTATCATTTGTTTTCTTGATCCTAGCCAGTCTTATTGGAGTAAGATGATATCTTAAAGTGGTTTTGATTTGCATTTCCTTAATGATTAGTGATGTTGAACACTTCTTAAGGTGTCTCACCATCTCTAATTCCTCACTTGTGAAGTCTCTGTTCAGTTCTTTGCTCCATCTATTGAGTGGGTCATTTGTTTTCTTTTCTCTTTGTTTTTTTTTGAGTAGTTTATATATTCTGGAAATCAATGCTTTGTCAGATGTATCTGCCGTAAAGGTTTCCTCCCACTCTGTGGGA
>VZQC01007204.1:22087-89809 GCA_009823505.1 Rhizomys pruinosus
TTTTCATAATCTTTACTTGAGGTTTTTAATTGTTCTGTGTTATCTTCCAGGTCTGATATTCTTTGTTCTGCTTCCTCCATTCTGCTTCTGAGGCTTTTTCCATTCCTTTCCTCTTGATTGGATGAGTGTTTGATTTCCTTTTTCATTTCCTCTTCTGATTTCTTTAGTATTTCTACTTCTCTTTGGAGCTTCTCAATCTCTTCCTGTAGCTGTTTGCTTCACTGGTTGGTTTCCTTATCTTTTCAGTATGGGATATTTTCAGTGTTTCCAGTTCCTTCTGGAGTTTGTCGTTCTCTCTCTCTAGGTCCTTCTTGAGTTCTTCATTCTTTTTTCTTAGTTCTTTGATTTGCTCTTTATAATCTTGTAGTTCTTTAAGTATGTTCCCAATTGTGTTTCTGATATCTGTGTCCTGGGCCATCCCCATGGGGATTCCACTGTAAGAATCTTCCATAGGGTTGGTAGAGCTTGATGCAGGATTATCCTGCCCCTTTCCTGTGTTGTCTCTTCTTCGTGTTCCTTGCATATGACCTTCTCCTTGCCTGTATTAAATGTAGGTTCTAAATGCTTGCCTCCTTCAGATGCCTTCGTAATCTCAGTTGGCAGGTGGGTGTGGGGGGTGGACACACTCCGACTGTGGGCTCTTTAGCCCATGCCCCGGCATCTGCGCTTGCCTGAGCTGCTCTCGGGAGATCTCAGATAGACTCACACAACCCCACCTTTAATACCTGCTGGGAGGATAATTCAGCTCCCAGAGCCACAAACACCAACCAAGCCAAAGACAACTGGATTAAAGGATTAACTAGATGAAATCAATCAACAATCAGCCTTGCTGAAGCACTCAGCTGCTGTCCACCTACCTGCGTTTGTCTGAGCTGCTCTTGGGAGATGTCATTTCAATTTTTTTTTTTTTTTGCATTTGTTGAGGTTTTTTTCTGTATCCAAGTATGTGGTCACTTTTGGAGTATGTTCCATGGGGTACTGAGTAGAAAGTATATTCTCTGGTGCTTGGGTGGAATATTCAGAAGATGTCTGTGAGGTCCATTTCCTGTATTGTGTTATGCAGTTCAGATGTCTCTCTGTTCTTTGTCCAGTTGATCTGTCCAAAGGCCTCAGTGGGGTATTGAAGTCTCCTACTATGAGTTTGCTGGGGTTAATCTGTTCCTTGATGTCCTGTAAAGTTGTATTTATAAAGGTCAGTGCACCAGAGTTTGGTGCATATATATATTCATGATTGTGAGGTCTTCATTGTTAATTTTCCCTTTGATAAAGGATGTAATGGCCCTCTTTGTCTCTTCTAATTGCTTCTACTTTGAAGTCTATTTTGTCTGATATTACAATAGAAACTTCTGCTTTCTTTTCTTCTTCTTTTTTTTTTTTTTTAAGCCTACAGCACCCGGTATTCCCAGGCGGTCTCCCATCCAAGTACTAACCAGGCCCGACCCTGCTTAGCTTCCGAGATCAGACGAGATCGGGTGCGTTCAGGGCGGTATGGCCGTAGACTTTTGCTTTCTTTTTGGTACCGTTTGTTTGAAATATTTTTTTCCATCCTTTCGCTTTAAGTTGGTGCCTATCCTTGAGGGTGAGATGGGTTTCTTGTAGAGAGCATATTGTTTGTTTCTGTTTCCTAATCCATGCTCCCAGTCTATGTCTTTTGATTGGGAGTTTAGTCCATGAATATTTAAGGTTATATTTGAGAGGTGTGTATTGCTTCCTTTCACCTTATTACCCATTTGCATTTTTCATCTAGGTTTCTACTTCTGTATTTCTGCTTTTATTAATTTCTCTTCCAAGGTGCCTGGGGGTAGTTGCTCCTCTCCTTTGTCCTTTGAATTGCGTCAAGTATTCTCTGAAGGGTTGGTTTTCTGGAAATGTATTCTTTCATCTTGTTTATGTCATGGAAGATTTTTCTCTTTCCTTCAACCAGAATTGATATTTTTGCTGGGTATAGTAACCTGGGTTGGCATTTGTAGTGGTTTAGCACTGGGAATGCTTTGATCCATGTTCTTCTTGCTTTTATAGTTTGCAATGAAAAATCAGCTGTAATTCTGATAGGCTTCCCCTTATATGTAACTTGTTTTTCTCTTGTGGATTTCAGAATTTTTGTCTTTGTTGTAGGTATCTAGCATTTTAAGTATGATATAGCTGGGGGAGTTTCTTTTCTGGTCTAGTCTATTTGGTGTTCTATGTGCTTCTTGTATTCATATGGGTTTGTCTTTTTTTATTTGGGGAAATTTTCATTTATTATTCTGTTGACAATGTGATCAATGCCATTCTCTTGGGATTCTTCTCCTTCCTCTATCCCTATGTGGAGGTTTGATCTTTTCATGGTGTCCCACGTTTCCTGGTTGTTCCACTCTTGTGTATTTTTAAAATTTTCATAGTCTTTACTTGAGCTTTTTAGTTGTTCTGTGCTATCTTCTAGGTCTGTTGTTCTTTGTTCTGCTTCTTCCATTCTGCTTCTGAGGTTTTTTCCCATTCTTTCCTTTTGATTGGATGACTGTTCGATTTCCTTTTTAATTTCTTCCTGTGTTTTCTTTACTATTTCCACTTCCTTTTGGAGCTTCTCAATCTTTTCTTGTAGCTCCTTGTTTTGCTCGTTGGTTTCCTTTTTCATTTGCATGGGATCTTTTCAGTGTTTCCACTTCCTTCTGGAGTTTGTCATTTTTTCCTCTAGCTCTTTCCCCAGTCTGTCATTTTCTCCTTTTAGTTCATTCCGAAGTTTGTCCTTGTCTCCCCATAGGTCCTTTCTGAGTTTTTCATTCCCTCCCCTTAGGTCTGTAATTTCTTTGAATAGATCTGTGACTATTAATGTACAATCTGTGTCCTGGATTCCCTCTAGGGAGGTCCCATGGTAGGAGTCCTCCACATGCTCCATAGAGTTTGGTGTGGAGTTATTCTGCGGGTTTCTCATATTGTTGTTTTTTTTCCATATTGTTCTTTCATTGTGCTCTCGGCATATAGTTTGCCTTTTGCCTGTATTCTGATGCAAATCTTGAATGCCTCTTCACCTTGTTGAAGGATTGCTTTCCTTGATTCTTTCAGGTGCCTTTGTTGTATTCTCCTTATGTATGGAGTGTTGGCTTGTCTAGGTTTCAGGCTTTCAATTTTGGTTATATGTTGGAAGGTATAGTTCACTTGTCCCTTTTTGTTCTGCAAGAACTGGGTGGGTAACAACCCAGATGACACCTTCTGAGCACTGTATTCCCTCTGCTGCCAGCCACTCTCGGGGGGGGGGTTGGTTGAGTTGCTTGCTTAGCTCATGTGCCAGTATCCTCTGCTGATACTCGGGCACCAGCTGCCCACACCGTGTGTTCAAACCTCAGTTCCCAGCTCCCAGCAACCTCTTGGCCACTGATGTTTTCTTTCACTTTGGTTATATTTTAAAATTTTTATTTGTGTGTGTGTTTTGCCTGGATGTATGCAAGTGCACCCCTGTTGTGTAATACCTGTGGACGCCAGAGGAGGGCACCATATCCCCTGGAACAGGAGCTACAGATGGTTGTCAGCCACCAGGTAGCTGTTGGGAACCATATGTCCTCTGAAAGAGCAGCCAGTGCTCTTAATTGCTGAACTGACTCTCCAGATTCTGTTTATAAAATCTTAGCAGCATATTTTTGTAAATAAAACTACATTTTAAATGAAAACTTAGTAAACTGCATCTGAAATACAGAAATCATGCACAGTGCATCTCAAACTACGTTATCCTTAATATATTATAAGAGAAATTATATTTATGATAAAGACAACACATTAAGGTAATCTCTAAAAGTTAAGATGTCATTGAGCAGGTTATATAATCTTTAAAATGAGTATTTTTGTTTTTAGAAATTTATCTTGGTTTGAAAACCTTGTTTGTTATAAATAAATCACTTTACAATGTTTGTACATACATATGTATTCATGCAAACACATACACATATGCCCTAATATCAGGCATATGGCACTCCATACCTTTATAACTGGCCACAGGTCTTATAGATCCTTTTGCTTTACACATAAAACCACACAAGGACAGATCACATAAAATACTTGGGAAACTATGTAACAGTTCTAGCTATAACACAAGGAAAGTGACTTATAACAAGACACTGACAGAACTGTAACCCTACTAGGGAGCCATCAGATTTACAGCCTCCAAGTAGATAACAGGGAGGGAGGGATCCACCCATCTACCCAGGAGTGCTATGCTCAATGGGGCAGGTGGGGATGGAGGTAGTGTGCTCACTAGGGAAATGGACCTGCTGGAGCTTCCAAGGGATGTTGTGTTTACCAGGGTTAGGAGGCTCTAGGGGATACAACCCTCACTGGGGCATTGGACAGGCTGAGGTCTCCAGACCACATCACATTCACCTTACATTCGAGTTAGTCACCTGCATGTGTTCTTTGGTGTAAAGTAAGGACTGAGTTCCCATAGTGAGGTTTCTTGCATTCTGTACACTCCTAGGTGTATGAATTCATGAACCATGAATTCTCTTATGTTGAGGTATGAATTTGGTAGAAAGTGTTCCTTGACTTTTTATATCCATATGACTTCTCACCCACATGAATTCTGTGATGTCAACTGAGGTTTGATCTATAGTAGGAAGTTTTCCTGTATGTTTAACATTCATAGGGGGCATTACATTTCCCATGTTTATGATAAAATACCCAGACAGCTATTTAAGGAAGGGTTTATTTTGGCTCACAGTTCAAGGGTACAATCTACCTCAGAGCAGGTAGGTCATGGTGGCAGAAACTTGAAGTCTGGTGGGATCCACAGTCAGACAGCAGGGAACAATGAATAGCTATTTTCAGTCACCTTCCTCCATTTTATGCAGTCCAGACCAAAGCCCAGGGAATGGTGCTACCCGCATGTAGAGTGTGTCTTTCTACCTTAATTAACCTAATAAAGAGAATTCCTCACAGACATTCACAGAGGCCTCTTTCTGATGTGATTCCAGATCCTTTCACCTGGCAATCAGTATTAAAATGTCTATTCTTAAACACTTAAGAACATCACTGTGAAGCCATAACCTTCCAACCCTTGCCCATATATATGCTTATGGTCATCTCAAAAATGCAAATGCATTCAATACAATATCAAGTCTCCACAGTCTTTAACAGTTCTAACACCATTTAAATATCCAAAGTACAAGTCTCATCTAAGAATCAAGGCAATTTCTTAACTGTGAGCTCTCACAGCATCCAAAAACAAGTAACATCGTTCCAATACATAAAACACAGGTTAAATATTCCCATTCCAAAAATGAAGAATCCAGGCTAAACCACAGCAGAGAAAACACCAAATCCTGCAGCTCCAGGTCTAACAGCAGAGGCTCCAAAAGAATCACCTGGACTCCAAAGTGCTTGGGCAGCCTGACCTATAAGACACTCAAACTCTTAGAATTGCTCCAATAATGCTTGCAACTTTTCTTAGATGCCCCTTGGTCCAGGAATCTCCAACATACCAGAGTCTCTACTGTTAACTCAAGCTTCATCTTCACAGCTTCATGCAGTGGCCAGTAAGGGCCTCCTTGAAGAGACTTCAACCTTGTCACACACTGGCCTCAGCTGCTCTCTGAAACTGGAGCAAGACTTTATGAATGCCCCCCAACACATAATATTGCACTTTTCATATCAGACAAAGCTCCCAATAGCTGTTGCTAGTTAGAGATGTAAACTGGCTCCCATGGGCCACAGTTGTAACAGCCATTATGTGATAACCCTGGAGAAATTCCCAAGCAGTTGTCTTCAAGGAAGAGACAACCTCTTGAGCTGAATTCTCAGTTTAGGTGCTCTATTTTCAAATAAGTTTACATTTTCACAGTCAGCATCTCTGCCAGGCAGGGCACTAGACTCAGGATACATTTCCAATCACCCTGTTGCAATGCAGGATCATTCTCTGTAACAGTTATAGCCTCTTTACAGCATATTCCTTATCTGCAACTGTTAATTCATTTTAGCTTCAATCTTTGACAAAGTACACATTTTTTATATCTTTCTACCCAACTTTTTAATCTTTTTTTATTGAAGACTTTTAAAAGTGCATGAAATAATATCTATGCTTTATCATGAATGTGATATTATCTGGAAATTTTATGCATCAAGCTAATTAGTCTATTTCTTTTAAATACAACTTTACTTGTCTTTAGAACACAGGCAGAATGTAGCCAGATTCTTGACAAATATAAGTAGCCTGTAGGCCAGTTCTTGATAGTCTTTATGCCCCTCTGAAACTTCATGAGCCAGGTTTCAATAGCCCACATTTCATTGTTTCCTGGTCTTATAAGATTCTAACAGAATAGCCCATTAAGCTCTGTTTATAAGTTTTGAGGGTTTGTTTAGTCCTAAGTTTCCAACACTTCCACATTCCTCTTGCAAGCCACTTCCAAATGCCTAAGAACCATACAGTTAACTCTGTGACAGCAAGGGCCCCAGTTCTCAGAACCAATTTCCTTCTTAGTTACTTTTCTTGTCACTGTGATAAAATACCCTGACAAAAGCAACTTCATGGTAGATTTATTTTGGCTGTGTGAGATACAGTCCACCATGATGGCAGGAGCCTGAGGGAGCTGGTCACATGGTAGTGATATCAAGAGTGAGGAAGCAGAGAACAATGAATGCTCACGCCCATCCATCTTTCACATAGTCCAGAACCTCAGCCACGGCAGGGTGCCACCATGTGTACGGTGGGTCTTCCCAAGATAATCCCTCACAGACATTGCCAGAAGCTAACTTAATCTTGATAATCTGTCACAGGCATGCCTAGAGGCTGGTCTCCCAGGTGAGTCCAGATCTTATCAAGCTGATAATCAATATTAAACATCACATAGGGTGTCTCACCTACATGAGTTCTTTGATGTTCAATGAGGTTTGACTTAGAGTAGAAAGTTTTCTTACACTGTTTGCATTCATAATGTTTCTCATGTGTTTTTCGATGCTGATTGAGGTTTGACTTACAATAGAAAGTTTTGCTACAGTCTTTACATTCATATGGTTTCTCACCTGTATGAGTTCTCTGATGTCGGGTGAGGTCTGACTTTTGGTAGAAGGTTTTTCTACATTCTCCACATTCATATGGCTTTTCACCTGTGTGTATTTTTTGATGCTTAACGAGACTTGACTTACAGTAGAAAGCTTTGCTGCAGTCTTTACATGCATATGGTCTTTCACCTGTATGAGTCCTCTGATGTTGATTGAGGTTTGACTTACAGTAGAAGGCTTTGCTACAGTCTTTACATTCATAGGGTTTTTCACCTGTATGTGTTCTCTGATGTTGATTGAGGTTTGATTTACAGTAGAAATTTTTCCTACACTCTTTACATTCATAGTATTTCTCTACTGTATGAGTTCTCTGGTGATTAGTGAGTTCTGACCTACAGTAGAAGGATTTCCAACACACATTACATTCATGGGGCTTCTCTCTGCTATGAGTTCTTCTCTGATGTTCAGTGAGGTTTGACTTAGAGTTGAAAGCTTTCTTACATTCATTACATTCATAAGGCTTCTCACCTGTATGAATTCTGTGATGTTGATTGAGGCTTGATTTGGAGCAGAATGTTTTCCTACATTCTTTACATTCATAAGGATTATCAACTGTATGTGTTCTCTCATGATTAGCGAGATCTGACCTATAGTAGAAGGTTTTAGAACATTCTTTACATTCATAGGGTTTCTCTCCACTATGAGTTGTCTGATGTCGAGTGAGATCTGACTTACAATAGAAAGTTTTACTACATTCTACGCATTCATAGGGCTTCTCTCTACTATGAGTTCTACTTTGATGTCGAATGAGATATGACTTACAATAGAAAGTTTTACTACATTCTACACATTTATAGGGCTTCTCTCTGCTATGTGTTCTTCTCTGATGTCGGGTGACATCAGACTTACAGTAGAAAGATTTTCCACATTCTATACAGTCATAAGGCTTCTCTCTGCTATGAGTTCTTCTCTGATGTCGAATGAGGTTTGCCTTACGGTGGAAAGACTTCTGACACTCTTCACATTCATAACGTTTCTCACCTGCATGAAAACTCTCATGTTGGGACTTCCAGGGGAAAATTTCCCAGCATTGTGGAGACTCATAGAGTTTCTCACCTATATGAAATCTTTGATGTTGTGTAAGTGTTGACTGATAAGAGAAAGTTTTCCTACATTCTTCCCATTTATAGGGAGTCTCATATGTATGGGATGTATGATTTCTGGTTTGCTGTAAATTCTGATAAAACATTTCCACATGTTCTTTATAATCATAGGGTTTGGTCCATTGATGGATTTTCTCTTGAATCTTTAGTTCTGCCTAGAAACAAAAGAATTTGTTATATTCTTTATATCCCTGAAGCTTTTCCCTAATACGTGCTTCCCGACATTTGTGAAGGATCACTTCTTAATGAAAAATTTCTCGTTTTTACTAGATTTTGACTGGTGCTCTGTGTGTACTTTATATTCGTTACTGACTTTAGTCTTCCTACAGAATATTATCCCATAAACAAAGATTAATATATTCATTGAATTTATTAGATGTCTCTCGTGTGTAAAATTAGCTTTGTGTGAAAGGAATTCACTGATCTGTAAATAGTGCAAATGACACTGAAAACTTTCATTTTGTCATGGAGATGTGGTTAGTGCTTCAGAAGTCTGAGGAGTTTCTTTATCTCATTAAAATTATCAGGTTTTTCTCCAGCCTGCATCTTATCAGGCTCACTATGGAGAAGTGGAATATTCTGCCATGGATTAAGTTCCTGAAGAAGCACACTTGTTAATGTTCAGATGTGAAATGTGGTTTGAGCTCATATTAAATGTTGTACCTACTTCAACCATCTGTTCATAGGATGTAATGCTGTTGGAGACTTCAACTTGCCACAAATGTCTCTCTTGATTTTCCAGGTCACTCATGTTATGGACATCTAAAATGATATTAAAATACAAGTATCTGTGAATTATACATAAGAATTTTTAAGACAATTCAAATATAAAACTTCTTTCTCCTGTCCCCCTTTTAGTACTTAATTAATATAACAATTTACACTAGTAAACATCCAGTACTAAGTCATTTTCCTTTGCTCCTTTGTTTGGTTCTGCTGAAACATATGAAGATTAAGTATTCACTAACCTCTCGGCTATAGATTCCCACACAGCAATTTTTATCTGTCATTTTTCAATTGTTTCATGTCTATTATATTATCTGAATAAAGATGGAAACACCACTGACATATTTACACACAGTATTTTATTATTGAGTGTTCGCCAGAGAATCCCTACATGAATATAAATGCATATATTATAGTTTCCTTTCAATTGTTGTGACAAAACATTCTGACCAATTCCAACCTGGGGATGAAAGGATTTATTTGGCTCACATCTCCTGGGTCACAGTTCATCACTAAGGGAGCCCAACATAGGAACTCAGGGAAGGAACCTGGAGGCAGGAGCTGATGCACAGGCCATGGAGGAATGTTGCTTACTGACTTGCTCCCCAGCCCATGCTCAACTTGTTTTCTTATACAGTACAGAACCACCTATCCAGGGGTGGCACCACCAACAATGGGTTCAATGAGTTGGGCCTTCCCACATTACTCAACAATCAAGAAATTACTGCACAGATGTGGCCACAGGCCAATCCAGTGGAGCCAATTCCCCAATTGAGGTTTTCTCAACCCAGGTGTGTCAGGTTGACACTAAAGCTATCCAGAACATATTTATATCAGTTCCACAAAAGTAGAATAAGCATACTGTTTTTATTATCATAGAGAACAAAATAATGTCCAGTTGATTTTTTTTTTTATTTCTGTATGTGTATGAATGTACTGTCTGCATGCAAGTCTGTGCACCCGTGTCGTGCAATGCCGTGGAGGTCAGAAGAGGGTCTCGGATTCCCCTGGAACTGGAGTTCTCCTGGAATTGGAGCTTCAGATGGTTCTCAGCCGCCATGTGGGTGCTGGGGATCGAACCCGGGTCCTCTGTAAGAGTGGTCGGCACTCTTAACCGCTAGGCCATCTCTCCAGCCCCCGTCCAGTTGATTTTTAACTCAAGTAACTTGCCTAGTCTCACACCTCCCTGTCACATTAGTAAATTTCTTCCTTAGACACCCTGTCTTTTAATCACATGACTGTGGGTGTGGAATGGACTTCTTTTTTATTTATTCTAGTCCATGGGTCTATGTACATGTTTGGGGGCTAGTATAATGCTATTTTTGTAGCACGATCTAAATACAGTTATTGTGGCAGCTGCAGCATTACTTTTTACACAGGATTCTTTTAGCCATTTGTTGTGTCTTCTATAAGAATTTTACTACATTTTCAAATTCTATGAAGTATATTGAAATTTCCTGGAGATTGTACTGAACTGTAGATTGCTTTCCTGAGAAAGACAATGTCCTTCAATAGTAATTCCACCAATGCATGAACATGGGTGATCTTTCCTTATAGCTTCTTCCTCCGTTTCTCTTACCATTGCTTCATGACTTTGGTTATAAGCTCTTGTTTCAACTTTCGTAGACTATGTATATTTTTTCTCCTTTATTGGTGTATGTTTTCAAAATAATCTATGTATTTAGTGGCATTTGTTGTAATACCTCATGTTCCTTGTTAATTTTATTAATTTGTTTCAGATAACCTGTCTAAGCATTATCAATCTCACCTATAGTTTCAAAGAAGCAACTCTTTGAATCACTGATCCTCTGAACTGTTCTTTTGGTTTCCATTTTATTAATTTCCACACTGATATTCATGATTTCTTTCTTTCTACTTTTTTTTAATTTGTTTTAACAGTTTGAGCTTGAGGTGTATCATTAGGTTATTTGTTCCTGATGTTTTTATTAGTATACAAATTTCCATGTGACATTTCACACATGCATATTTTGGAGACCTGATTTTGGTTTTTGAGACAGGGTTTTCCTATCCAGGCCCCAGCTGGTCTGGAACTCACTATATAGACCAGGCTGGCCTCAATTTCACCAAGCTCTGCCTCCTGAGTGCTGGCATCAAAGACATGTACCACCATGCCCAGTGAGATCTGACTTTTTAAAATGTAAGTGTTCATAGCTATATAATTCCCCCTTAAGAATTCCTTTCACTTTGTCCAAATGATTCTAATAGTCTTTATTTTCAAGTTGGCTTGCTTCTCAACATTTAATTTGCCCCTTTATTATTTATTTTTTTATTTATTATTTTTTATGTTATGAGTGTACTCTCTGCATGTAGGTTGGTGCAGCCATGTAGTGCAATACCACAGAGGTCAGAAGAGGGCATCAGATTCCCCTGTAACTGGAGTTAAAGATGGTTCTTATCTGCCATGTGGGTGCTGGGAATCAAACCAGGGTCCTCTGAAAGAGTAGTCAGTGCTCTTAACCACTGAGCCATCTCTCCAGCCCCTCCCCTTTATTTCTTAAGTGACCCACTGATCACTTAAACTATATAATTCAATCTCCATGTATGGGTATTATTTGTTTAGTTTCAATTGCTATTGCCCATTTATTCAGTTTGATTAAAGAAGACAGAAGACAATTATTTTATGTTTTGTGCTTGTTATTTGTTTTATCACTTAAAATGTGATCAGTTTCTAAGACAAGTTCATGATGGGCTTCTGACAAGAATGTACACTCTATATCCATGAAATGGAATATTTTGTAAATGTCTGTTCAGTTCAGTTGAGCTAGCAGGAAGTTTAGCTTTAATGTTTACTATTTTTCTGTCTGAATGACTTATCTCTTGATGAGAGCAGTGTGTTGGTGTCACCCACTACTATAGTGTCAGGTGGTCCTGCTGTATGTGTGTGTGTGTGTGTGTGTGTACTGATGTCACTACTGTAGTGTCAGGTGGTCCTGCTGTATGTGTGTGTACTGATGTCATCCACTACTGTAGTGTCAGCTGGTCCTGCTGTGGGTGTATGTGCACATTTGTGAACAGGTGCAAATGTGTGCACATGCATGTGGAAGCCAGACAAAAATGTTGAATTTATCAAAGGATAAATTGTTGCTCCCTTTATTTTCTGAGACAGGATCTCTTGTTGAACCTTGAACTTCTGCTTTGGCTCTACTGGCTTCCTAGTGGCCCTGGGATCATCTGTCTTTTTGTCCCTTGCACTGGGATTACAAGTGTGCACTACCATGTCTGGCTCTTTTTCATGTAGGTGATAAGGACTGAAGCTCACATGGCAACACTTTTCTAATTTAACCATCTCACAGCACCCTAGTGTGCTCTTTTAATATCTAATTGTGGTTTTAACAAATTGAGTACATCAATAAATAGTACATATACACAGTAACAATTGGTGTGACTTCTTGATCAGTTACCCCATTATTAAATATATGGTAGAATTCACAATCACATCTGACTTACTTTGGCATGAACAGAGTTATTACTGCTTTCTTTCAAATTCTGTCTACTTCAAGTATCATTTTCTATCCCTCTAGTCTGTCTGTCCTCATCAGTATAGTAAATTTGGGCAGACAGCAAGCAAGTGGATGTATTTTTGTGATCCAGGCAGCAAGTATGCATGTTTTATTGGAAAGATAACTTAAATTTTAGATTGTTATCTTCATTTTAGATATTTGCTGGTTTACTAAATTAATAGTGATGAATAATTTCTTCACTTTAATGTATATCCTATATTCTACTCATGAGATTTATTCTTCCCCAGCTCTCTTGATTATGTTCATCTTTATTTTTGGGTGTCTAATATTCCTTTAAGTATCTTCTGCAATAGTTGCTTAGAAGTGATAGTTAACTCTCCAATTTTAAAGAATAACTCTTTAGTTATATTGCTTGGCAGTTATTTCTTTTCACCGACTGAATACATGAGCCATTCTTTTTTCAATATTTTATTATTTTTATGTGTATGAGTGCAGTATCTCCATGTAGATAAATGTACCAGTGTTGTGCAATGCCTACAGAGGTTAGAAGTGGGTGCTGGAGCACCTAGAACTGGAATTATGGACAGTTCTTAGCAGTCATGTGGGTGCTGGGAATTGAACCTGGGTCCTCTGCGAGAGAAGCCAATGCTCTTACCTGCTGAGCCATTTCTCTGGCCCCTAATGAGCCATTCTTGCCAGTATTTATATTTCCTGCTAAGAGATCTATTCTGTTAGCAGGCCTGTCTTCCCACCTAAACACTTCTCTCCTGCAGCTTTTGGCATTCTTTCTGTGCTCTTGACAGTGTTTCCAGGTCCTGTCAATTTGTGATTCTAAATGCCTCCAACCCTGATGTGTGGTTCTAAATGCCTCCCACCCCTGAGGTGTAGATCTAAGTGCCTCCCACCACTGATGTGTGGTTCTAAATGCCTCCCACCCCTGATGTGTTGTTCTAAATGCCTCCCACCCCTGATGTGTGGATCTAAATGCCTCTCACCCCTGATGTGTGGTTCTAAATGCCTCCTACCTGTGATGTGTGGATCTAAGTGCCTCCCACCACTGATGTGTGGTTCTAAATGCCTCCCATCTCTGATGTATGGATCTAAGTGCCTCCCACCTGTGATGTGTGGATCTAAATGCCTCCCACCCTGACGTGCAGTTCTAAATGCCTCCCACCCCTGATGTGTGGGTCTAAATGCCTCCCACCCCTAATGTGTGGATCTAAGTGCCTCCCACCCCTGATGTGTGGATCTAAGTGCCTCCCACCCCTAATGCGTGGTTCTAAGTGCCTCCCACCCTTGATGTGTGGTTCTAAATGCCTCCTACCCCTGATGTGTGGGTCTAAATGCCTCTCACCCCTGATGCGTGGTTCTAAATGGCTCCCACCCCTGATGTGTGGTTCTAAATGCCTCCCACCCCTGATGTATGGTTCATTTTTTGAAAAATGTCATCCTGAAGTTCAACTAAGTAAGTCCTTAACATTTTGATTACTTTCTGTCTTTAAAAATAAAAGCTCATGCATTTTTCCATCCACATTCCTCTTACTAACTTAACTCCCATAAGAGAGTGCCTGCTTCTTATTATTACTGATATCTCCCCAATACAAGGGTAATCAAAGGGCAAATGGTAAAAGAGAATATCAACCAATACCTAATAAAAATGGTATTAAAAAAAACAGGAAAAAAAAAAACCAAACAAACAAACCTGGGCACTTAGGTAAAGTATATAACCAACAAAAATGTACAGCAAACCTATGCAGGGATGGGATCTGGGACAAATACACCTGAACATCAAAGCCAGGGAACCGGAATATATGGAGAACCAGTTGTCCTAAGGACTGGGTTTGACACAAGTTGGTGAAAACAGATCAGGACACCAATATCTGATGACCTCTCTTCCTGCTCACTTCCCTAGCCCAGTGTGTATCTACAGACCTTGGAGGTTCCAGAGTGAGGCTTTTGATTTACTCCACAGCTCAAATCCATGCTGCAACTTGAAGCTCAACTCTGGTTTGGTCATGGAGTACCCTGTAAAAGGGAAATAACATACAATTTATCCAAATGTACCAAGTCAGGCTCCATCATGAAAGATGCATATTTTAGAGTAATATAAAATCAAAAGAACAAGAAAAAAAGACTAGTTTGTATGACATTGTATCCCACAGTATTTATTTTATGGGAGTGCTTCTTAGTATTTCTTATACAAGGCTGCTTGAACTTTTGTCCAAGCCTTTTCTAAAATACTATACAGTAATTAAAAGTATCAGGCTGGTGTAACTTAGGCTTTCTGAATGCTTAATGACCATACTTAATGCCCATACCAATTTGGTCAAGGGACTTAAGGGATAACTTTGTTCCTTGCCATCAGAGGTCAACTAAGTCCCAGGGTACTATGCATGGAGGTGTCTCTTGAAATGTCCTGCAAATTTGAGCCACCAGTTTTCCTGGGCAGGGAGGTCTTGGAGATCCACTAATGGGACTGTAGCCAGTGTTCAGTCTATAAAGAGGAAAGTCTGCTTATGCTTCAAAAAGGGAAGACTGGTCTAGCAAGATTTGACTTTGTCCTTGACTGGATGGAACTGGTAAATGAAAAGTCAAAAAGAGCCATGGATGTCCTACCCCCCCAAACAAAACAAAACAAAACAAAACAAAACAAAAACCAGTGACCCCTGAGGACCAGATCCTCAACTGACCTTGAGGAAACAAAAACTTTGGTTAATCTGGGCTAACTGTGTGGCTTTAAACATCCAAAGGGAAAGTCTAACCATAAATAAATAATCAGTAAGGCCTGAGAAATTGTACTTCAGATATAAAACTTGAGATCTTAGTAAAAAAGACAAAATTAAAAACAAACAAAAAAAAAAAACACGTTGTTTTGCCTCTCTTCAATTCTTACTGGCAAGTGCAGCTACCCTGTGGCTGCCACTGCTTTTGCCATCCTTCAAAGACATGAGACACAGCTTTTCAACCTTCCAATATGGACTGAAGACTCATGTCTCTTCAAGAATCCTCCAAACCTTCAGTGCCAGATGGGAACTGCTGAGACATCCAGCTTGTGGACTGAGCAGCTACTGGGGTTTCAGCCTCTTCAGAGTATAGACTGGCATTGTTGGACTACCCAGGCTGTATCATGGAGGCCAGTATGGGAAGATCAAGACAGGACACGGTGTTCACTGGACCTCATTTGGTGACCATGGGAAGGTAACACCCCAGTGTGGAGCACAAGGGCAGGACTGATGGTTGTTTGGGCTTGCCAAGGAGGAGCCTTCAAACAATTCCTTAAGGAAAACATGACATCTTTCAGCCTAATAAAAAAAAAAAAAAAAAAAAAGAAAGAAATCATAAGGTGAAGATGAAAAAAGAAAGAAAGAAAGAAAGAAAGAAAGAAAGAAAGAAAGAAAAAAAGAAAGAGGACAGCTCCACTTCAGGACCTGTGCCATGATGAGTGATTTAGAAATTCTTTGGAGACAGAATTTTCACCCTTTACTGACTGGAATATTAGTCTCAAGTCTTGGTAAACCACCTGACAAATAACCTAAAATAATGATCTTTCAAAAACTTAAGTAAATGGAAAAAAAAGACAATATGATTAAACTGAAAAGACCAGTTATGAGAAATTTAATAAAATGTGGTCATAAAAATATCTAGAAATTTTACAGGTGACTAGCTAGCTCAGTTAATGGAAAAAAATGCACAGAAAATGGAACAGGCAGAAAGAGAGGGGGAAAAAATCTGTGCACAAATATTGGCTATTTTGAAACAACCCAGGCATGTTGGAGACCACAGAAACAGACTTTCCCGACAGCTGGCCAGTTACTTGTGACCACACAGCAATGGTGACAGCACACATAAGTGCCACATAAACTCAAGGCAGACAAAATCCCCGCATAGGTTTGGGGAAGTGGGTAAGAAACCACAACCCTACCTGAGCAACTATTTGAACCCAATGGCTGCTGGGAAGGAGAGAGACGGTCTCTTTTAAGGGTGTGAGTCTTGGTAGGTTAACCAGGCTCCAGTGGATGGGTCCACACTGAAGGACATTCAAGGATGCAAATTAGACTCTAGGCAGGGTGGGGGAAGGGAAGCTGTGGATAGGGGAGGGGATCTAAATAAAATCAAAATCTATCATACGAAATAATTCATTTTAAAAAAGGAAAAACAAATAATGAATGCTTTAATACATAGGCACGACCCTTAAGAAAGCAAACATGAACTCACAGTGGCTGTGACAGTGTGCACAGGAGGTGTGCAGGGTCAAGCCAGACAAAATCCCAGCAAAGAGGGAGAAGATGGCAAAGTCCTACCCCTAAGGAGCTATTGAAAATTGATGGCTGCTGGAGGAGAGGCAGCAATTTATTTATTTATTTATTTATTTATTTATTTATTTATTTATTTATTTATTTTAGGGATACAGGCCCTGAGAGGCTATCCATGCCCCAGGAGATGACCCTATGCCCAGGTGCACTAAATGGAATCAGTGAGTGTAGCCTTTATGATGTTCTTTCTCCCTGCCCCAGCAAGCAGACTCTTTGTTCCCAGGGAGTCAGGAAGGGGAGGGGTGAACCCTTATGGGTCAGTAAAGAAACTAATCCTGGAGAGATTCGAAAGGAATAACTCAGTTTATTGGCAACAAGCAAAGGTTTATATACTAAAGCTACCATGCTCCAGGCAGGGAAGTGGGGGCTGGAGAGTGTGAAAAAGAGCACGGGAGGGCTGGAGAGATGGCCTGGCGGTTAAGAGCGCCGACCGCTCTTACAGAGGACCCAGGTTCGACCCCCAGCACCCACATGGCTGCTGAGAACTGTCTGAAACTCCAATTCCAGGAGAATTCCAGTTCCAGGGGAATCCAACAACCTCTTCTGACCTCCGTGGCATTGCACGACACGGATGCACAGACTTGCATGCAGACAGTACAATACACATATGAAAATAAATAAAAAATAAAAAGAGCACGGGAAGCGCCAGCCAACGTGGCTCCTACCAGTGCAGAGGATCTCCAGGTGTGTATAGTAACTAGCAGGTGTGACATCTGCCCAGTCCATCAAAAGGGAGCCCCAGGATATGGGGTCTTGTTCAGCAAACAGGAACACTGCCCATCCCAGCTCCTCAAAAAAGCTTTTGGGATAGTGGGGCATGGGGTCCCCCTTGAGCCAAACAGAGCCCCATCCCTACAAGTGAGCTAACACACACACACACACACAGACACACACACACACACACAGTGGGACTATGGAGGAAGGAGTTGGATGGGAGAGAATGGTGGACTGGATCAACAAATTATGGCATATACAAAATTCTCAAACAAATAAAAAATAATTTTGAGGAATAATGCAGACATGATTTAAAATTTAAATGCAGAGCAATACTAAAAGTAGAAATGGAAAAATCATTACAAATATCCAATTTACAAACAACTTCCACTAACAATCTTTTGGAAAATAAATAATAAATATATTAATATATACATACATATTCATTTCCTTCATATATATCGAAGGTAGAAAAATGTGTAACATAACTTTCTTGCATTGAGGGTAGTCCAAAAGAAAAGAGAAGGGACAAAAAAAAAAAAAACAGTACAGACTCAGTGAAAGAACTTTCCATAACAGAAGAGATATGCACCTACTGCAGAAATCAGATGATTCTGTGTCATACTGCAGTCAAACTGGCAAGAATCCCAGACAAAGAAAATACCCCAAACTTCAAGAGTAAAGGTTAATGTGGACTGTTCAGCCCTAAATAGGTCATCTGTATCACCCCTGCTTCCCACATAGCTTAGGGAACATTGAGGTAAAAGTGGATTGTAAGAGACAGAGGATGTGAAGAACTACCGCAAAACAGTCTTGTGGACATGATGGAGTCATCAACACTCATGAACTGACAGTAGCTGGGTCATCTACACAAGACCTGACCAAGATGAAGCCAATGAAGCTCCAGCATAGATGGAGGAAGCACTCAGCCCACTCCTGCTGGAGAAGCTGCTGCTACTAACGGCTGCTGCGGGAAGAGAGCCACTGCTCTTCAGGAGGTGGCCCCTGGTGGGGGGGGGGCATGCCCAGAAGGACGGCACTGACTGGACTGAGTGGATTGTAAAAGAAGACATCAAGATGGGACTGAAGCAGAGAGAAGGGTCTAGGAGGAGTTGGAGAGGGAAGGGGTGAGTGTAGATTAAAATACATTTTATACACATGAGATTCTCAAAGAAAGAGTAAAAAAAAAAACCCACTCTACACATACTAGACAAACTAGACAAATACCATAGCTAATATTTCTGATGAATATAGGTGCAAAAATTCTCAACAAAATAGGAGATCAAGTAGAACAACATGTAAAATACTTACATACTTCAATCATGTGTGATTCATCCCAGGGATGAAATATTCACTATATGGAACTTCACAAGCATAAACTATCCCATCTACACAGTGAGCAGCCAAAAGCCAAAACCTGGGCTGGAGAGATGGCACAGAAGAGCGAGCACTGAGTTCAAGTTTGCAGTATCCATGTGGCAGGCCAAGTACGGCCACAGTTTGCCTGTAACCCAGCACTGTGGGGAGGTGAGAGACCCTATCTCAAGACAATAGGGCAGAGAGCGATGATGACGCCAGATGTCCTCCTCTGGCCTGTAAGCATGTACATGCATGAATACCTACACACATATGTGCACAGACACCACACACACAACACATAACACAAACAAATAATACACTCATGCATAATCAATCCTACGCTTTGGAGCAAAACTGGTTTCCAGAGGCAATGCGTTACATTAAGGGACAGGACCTAGCGGAAGGGAATGAAGTCACTGAGACATGCCCTGGAGTAAGAGATACTGGAATGACAGCTGCTGCTCTCTGTTTCCAAGCCTTCAGGAGATGAGTGGCTCTGCTTTACCTCATGCTCCATGCACTCTTCCTCCACAAGACAAATGACATGCAATACCTATCAACTAAAACCTCAGAAAATCATGAGCCACACTAGATCTCTCCCCTTTTCTAAGAGATTGATCTCAGGTGAATTGTCAGAATGACAGAAAGCTAATACATTCAATCAATTGAATTTCAACCAGAGAATTCTCTAACTTATATCAAAGACAGAAGATTTTTGTATAAATTATGCTGAAAAAATGGAATAGATTCTCCTTTCTCACCATAAACAGAAATCAACCAAAAGTTGATCAAAGATTTAAAATATTTTATTATTTTGATTTTTAAAGTGTACGAATGTATTGCCTACATGTAAGTAGGTGCACCCATGTCATGCAATGCCTGTATGGGTCAAAAGAGAGCATCAGATCTCTTGGACCTGGAGTTATAGGTGGTTGTTAGCTGCCATGTAGGTGCTGGGACCTGAACCCAGGTCCTCTGTAAGAGCAGCCAGTGCTCTTAACCGCTGAGCCATCTCTCCAGGTCTGTTCAAAGATTTAAATGAAAGACGTACAACTCTGAAGCTCCTAGAATATGTAGGGCTATTTGGGGAAATGTAGAGAGTCTTTCATATATGCCAAAAACAGCCCCAAAAAGCAAAAATAATTAAAGTTGGGATTGTGTTAAACTGAAAACTGATTATACGGAAAAGCAAGCAACCATTAAAATGAACAACCAACCCACAGACTGAAAAAATAATATCAAACTGTTTATCCACAAGAAATTCATTTCAGAATATATATTAAAAAAAAAAACAAAAACACCCTGAAACACCTAAATGGCAGTAAAGCAACTGCTCTGCTGAGATATGGGTAAAAGGCCTACATAGACGTTTCTCAAACATGCATTAAAATAGCCCATAAAGATATGAACACAGGCATCCCTAGTCATCAGGAAAATGCCATCAAAACCACAGAAGTGGTCACTGTACTGTGGTGAGGATGGCTACTATTTAGGATACACATGCAAATGCTGAAGCATTATAAACTAATGGGAGAATATCAACCAGTACACCTAATTCAGTATGATGCTCCCCAGAACGCTCGACATAGAACTGCTGTGTGATGGTATTATCCCACTGTTGGCTGCTCACAGTCAAAAGAAATTAAACCAGTCTTCCACTGAGAAAGCTGCACTTCTGTTTACTGCTGCATTTGCTCAAAGGTCAAGACACATAATCACTGTAGGTGCTCATCAACAGCGGGTAGGTAAAGAAAGGTGGCATATGTAAACCACTGAATATTCATTAAAAAAAAACCTACCAGTGACATGTACAGGAGTAGCTCTTCATTCTGGGTTTGAAATGCCTACTACACACATCTTAAAAGAAGAGCAGCTGTGGTGGCCCACAGGATACCTTGGCCTTCAGTCACAGCAATGAAATAGAGAGAAATATACAGCAGATGTCTCGGTCCATGTTGACAGCGATATGCCTGTTACATTCTCTCACAAGACTACCATGAACCCCTAAACTAAGAATTTTCTTTAAAAAAAGTAATTTCATTAGTTGAAAATTTCACATCTGTGTACAATGTAATTCATTAGTTGAGAATTTCACATCTGTGTACAATGTACTTCATTAGTTGAGAATTTCACATCTGTGTACAATGTACTTTTAGTTGAGAGTTTCACATCTGTGTACAATTTACTTCATTAGCTAATTTCACATCTGTGTACAATGTACTTCATTAGTTGAGAATTTCACATCTGTGTACAATGTACCTCATTACTTGATAATTTCACATCTGTGTACAATGTACTTTTAGTTGAGAGTTTCACATCTGTGTACAATGTACTTCATTAGTTGATAATTTCACATCTGTGTACAACGTACTTCATTAGTTGAGAATTTCACATCTGTGTACAATGTACTTTTAGTTGAGAGTTTCACATCTGTGTACAATGTACCTCATTAGTTGATAATTTCACATCTGTGTACAATGTACTTCATTAGTTGAGAATTTCACATCTGTGTACAATGTACTTCATTAGTTGATAATTTCACATCTGTGTACAATGCACTTCATTAGTTGATAATTTCACATCTGTGTACAATGTACTTCATTAGTTGAGAATTTCACATCTGTGTACAATGTACTTCATTAGTTGAGAATTTCACATCTGTGTACTATGTACTTCATTAGTTGAGAATTTCACATCTGTGTACAATGTACTTTTAGTTGAGAGTTTCACATCTGTGTACAATGTACCTCATTAGTTGATAATTTCACATCTGTGTACAATGTACCTCATTAGTTGATAATTTCACATCTGTGTACAATGTACTTCATTAGTTGATAATTTCACATCTGTGTACAATGTACTTCATTAGTTGATAATTTCACATCTGTGTACAGTGTACTTCATTAGTTGATAATTTCACATCTGTGTACAGTGTACTTTATTAGTTGATAATTTCACATCTGTGTACAGTGTACTAAATTAGTTGAGAATTTCACATCTGTGTACAGTGTACTTCATTAGTTGAGAATTTCACATCTGTGTACAATGTATTTTAATTGTATTCACCCCACTCCTTCCCTTAACTCCTCCAATGCCATGTCCTTCTGCGGCTGCTGTTGTTAATGATCCAAGTGCAATCTAGGCTGCCCACAGACTCATGGGTATAGTGCCATCCACTGGGGCAAGGTCAGTGTACAAGGGGCCACAGTCTTAAAGAAAGCTGACTTAATTTCCCCCAGCAGCTAGAGTGCAGACTCATGTGCCCTCCCTCCCATCCCATGCAGTGCCAACTGGACTGGCCTGGCCTTGTATAGGTCTTGTGTGGGCAACATGGCTGCTGTGAGTTCATGATTCCCTCTGCACAAGTGCACGTGGCATAAATAGGCTAAAAACTAGCTAGAGTTGGGATCTGGGGTGCTACAGTGATCCCACCTTTGGTCTCCAGGTAACCTTAACAAACCCATTTAATCAAAAACGGGATGGATGGAATCTTCTCTTTGGGCTAGTGACTCAGTGCACATCTACAGTGAACAGATCTCATCTCCCCAGGAAAATGTTGAGACAGAAATAAAATGTCAGAAACTAAAAGAAAAATACTGAATATTCCATTACATCTACAAGCTAAACCTGACTTCAAATAAGAAAATAAAACAGTATAGTTGCTAGAAAACTTAAAACAATAAAAAGGGAGCTATGTTGAAATGGAGAAGCATCTTGGATTCTGTCTGACCCGAGGCCAGCTGTGTTCAAAAATGGCCGAGGATCAAAACATGCAGAAGCAGCTGGATGTGCCTGGCACACTCTCCTCTTGCTCTCCCCTTTACCCAGGCCTCAGTGACTGACCTGGAAGTTTCCAGATTGAGGTGTCTGCTACCCTCCGTGGTCCAAATTCACGCTCCAACATGAATATCAACTCAGGTTTGCTCATGCAGTAGCCTGTAAATGAGAAATAATGCATAGTTTCTGCCACAGCACAAAGTCAGATCCACTGATGGCACATAAGTCCTCCATTGGAGAAACTGCTACAGACGGTGAATGAGAAGCTGTCGTAAGGGAGTGTTTAATGACTGGAATATTACTCTTAGACACCCACCCCCAATAATGTTACGAATATGTAATAAACAGAAGAGATTATGAGAGAAAACACAATAAAACTGGGAAGACAATGCATGATATTTAAAATAAATTGAAGGAAGTAAGAGCAATCACACAAAAGAAACAGCCAAAAACTTGATAAGAGACAAATACAGGGGCTGAGAACATGGCTCAGTGGATAAAAGCTCTTCGTGTGCAAGCATGAAGACCCAAGTTTGGATCCCAGTGCACATGTGAAAAATTGGGTGTGCACATGAGCACACCCATAACCCCAGTGCTGTGGGGGCAGAGACAGGGGATTTGCTTGAGTTTGCTGGCCAGCCAACTTAGAAAAAACCCCAACCAAGCAACAGACAAAACTCCCCTCAAAAACAGTGAGCCCCAAGTTCAGTGAGAGACTGTCTTCAGGCAGTAAGACAGAGATTGATAGGACAGAACATAGAAGTCCTCCTCTGGCCTCTGCATGAGTGCAGGGACTACACACACACACACACACAGCACAATGGAAGTAATGACATGAGAAAAAACTAAAACAGCTCCACAAATGAATTGATCATACAAAGAAAACATTTCTGAGCAAAAAACAGTGGCTGTTTTAAAATAAACTATTTACATAGAGATTAATTTCCAGATTAAATTCCTTCCTTTGGAAGGTCCTCAAAGATTTCAACAACCAAAACAAGTAAATACACACACACACACACACACACACACACACACACACGGAAATGAAATCAGTATTCTGAAGAGAAGCCTGTACTTCTGTGTTTATTGCATTATCATAGAGCAAGGTATGCAATCAACATAGTAAACAACAGAGCAACACCAACAGTAATAGGTAAGAAAACATGACACACATAAACAACCAAATATTGTTTATTAAATTATCAAATAAGTGAAGATTCTGTTCACTTACAGCATGACACAGACAGGAATAGAAGGCTTTATGTGAAGTTGTGATATAGTTATTTCTTCAAGGGTAGAAAAGACCATCACCACGTAAAGCAGAGCAGCTCTGTGATGGGCAGAAGACCTTAGCACCACACATCATGACAACAAAATAAAGAGAAGTATACAGTAGACTGTGAGGTAACAGTAATGGAATTGTTCACATTCCTTCACGAGACTCATCCACCCCTTACCTGAGATCACAGTACTGGGTCTGTGGTATAAACATAAAAACTGACTAGTGTTGGAAGTTTTCAAGGTACAGCTAACCAAGATTTACTTATGCTCTTTGTGTGTGCATGTGTATGTATGTGTGTGTGTGTACATGTAAGCAGGATTATGTGTGTGTGTGTACATGTAAGCAGGATTATGTGTGTGGGTGTACATGTAAGCAGGATTATGTGTGTGTGTGTACATGTAAGCAGGATTATGTGTGTGTGTGTGTGTGTGTACATGTAAGCAGGATTATGTGTGTGGGTGTACATGTGCACACATGTATGAGCAGGTCAGAACCTTCAATGCTCATTTTGTTTGAGACAGGTTGTCTTGATAGCTTGGACAAGTAGGCCAGCAGGCTGGTCTGTGAGCCCAGGGGTCTGCTTAGTCGCCACCTCCCATCTCCCACTCATTAGGAGGAATGCAAGCTACTTGTGGCATAGCAGTTGCTGGAACTGAAACCTTCCCTCCAGGAGGGAGAGGGAGCCTGCAACCTAGGAGGTAAACCAAGGGCCACATGTCTAGAAAAGAGTAAACATGGAAGATGCTTGAGCACTCCTCTTCAGCTTTAGAAAAGGAGTGAATGACTGTTGGGGGGGGCATCTCCCCCCTGAGATGCTAAGTGCAGGAGCAGAGAACTATTTCACGGACAGTTGAGCTACCTGGAATTTGTGCAGAGAGCTCCAGGGACCCAGTTTCCTGAGTCATCACTGTGTTGAAGTGGCTGTTTGGTGAGGCAGATGCTTCTGTGAGTTGTACTCTCTCCTGCAAGTAGCCCCTCGCCCACATTCTGGTGCTCATCCAAATAGAAGTTCACTGGCTCGCCAAGTTGGACTTTATTTTTGTGGCTTGTCATGGGACCCCCTTCTATGATGAGGAGATGTGTACTTGCTTTTGTGTGTGTGTGTGTGTGTGTGTGTGTGGTCTGCCTATGTTTCCCCAAGAAAGTCTTACAAACACTTGGCACTTGAACAGAGACAAGACAGAAGCAAAGCTAAGTTGGTGGGGAGGGACTGCATGGTCCTAGCTGTGGGTAACAGGGCATGCAATGGAGGCCAAGCAGCCAGGGCTGAAGCTTCCACAGAGGGAATCCCAATACAGCTGTCCTTTCCATGCTGTGCATGGCAGTGTGCCTCTTCTGCTATGGCAACAGCCGCACGGTTCCTGCTGTAGGTAGTGAGATGTGTAAACAAGGCTGTGATATTGAGAGGTACAGTTTAGAGTGTTCAGGTGGTGATCCTCAGGTGTCAGTCTTTGTGTTGTCTGCATGACATAGAGTGTCTCACCTGCTTGAGTGGGGTTTGTCATTTGAGTATGGAGAGGCCCTGAGAACAGCTGAAGGTTCAGAGCAAATTTTGCAGTCTTTGAGTTTCAGCAAGTAGCTTCAAGGATTACCCAACCACTGCTGTGGTTAGGAAGAAATACACCTGAGGTCCAGATGGTGGCCCACCACGAACTTGTTTGTGTAAAGGAGAAGTTACAAGCAGAAAAGATGTAGCTAGCATCCTCCATTTCAGCATCTGACTTGGTAAATCAAATGGAAAGGAGGATATGATCCTGGGGGTGCTGGTTTGCCATCTGATATATCTGGGGAGGTGAAACCGAGAGTACAAGATGGATCTGTGCTGAAAAGCCCTTCCTGGGATCCAGGACCTTGGAGCTCATGGGAAGAGTCAAAGAATGAGGAGAGCATGGTAGAAATAGACCCATTGGGTCTTACTTTAATAAAGAAGAGGACATCTGTGAGCTAGGTGGAATCTGTGAGCCAGGTGGAATGGGGCCTTAATGGACTGTACAAGAAACTACGGGAATCAGAGAATACTCACACCTAAACTGCTCAAATTGGGAAAGACTTTTAAAAAAATACTTGGCTTTTCCAAGATGGCAGCTCCCGAGGAGGTGGGTGCATTCTGAGCAGCTAAGGGCAAAGTCAGGGAGGGGGACTTAGGGGCCCCCAAGAGAGCTGGAAACTGTCAGAGGTGGTCTGAGGGCATTTGGATCCTTAGGGACTATAATTTGGCACTATAGACGTCATCTGAGGGTATCAGGAGACAACAGGGACAGTCCCGGTGTCGGCTGAGCCTTTCTCCTACTGAACCCAGGTACAGACCGTGGCGCCTGGCCCTGGAGGACAGGCTGGTAAATTGAGGGTGCTGTGTGGTGGTTCCATGAGTACATCTCACCGGTGGTTGATTGGAGCTCACCCCACTTGGACGTGGGGAACTCCAGCTGCATTGTGGGGGAAGTGTAATGACCTTCCAGCCCACAGGACAGGGAGGGCCTGGGCCCTCAGGGTGCTGGCTTCTCAGGCCTGGGGGGTTCAGGACGGGTTGGGTGTTGTGTGGCTTAGTCCACTGGGCGAACTATTTGCTGGTTGGGTGAGGAGTGTTGGTCTGTACAGTGTTAGGATAGAGTTGAGATTTTGGACACTAAAGTATCCACACCTGTGCATCAATTAAGAAGTCAACAAACACCTGAAGAATATAACCAACATCGGTGTCAGCTCAACAAACACCTAAGCTTCACATTAGAACCACGCACAAAAGAAGCTACCCAAATGCCTAAACTCAAGGAAAGAAAGACTCAGGTGGATCTCCACCAAACACTAATATCCTCTAATGAAGTACACTCTAATGAAGACCCCTTGGATATAACTCAGGATACAGATCTCAAAAGAACAATTATGAATATGATTAGAAAAATTAAGGAGTAGAGGGAATTTAAGGACCTTATAAACAAGGAAGTCTGGGATTTAAAAGAAGACAGGGATAAACTGAAAGAGGACAATGATAAATTGTGGAATGAAATTACAAAAGATATAGTAACAGTGAAGAAAGTTCAACTTGAAATGGAAAGAGAAATGTAACATTCCACAAACAAGTTGAAAAGGATGGGAGAAACTCTTAATAACAGAATGGATGAAGTAGAAAATAGAATATCAAGATTGGAAGACAATACAGAACAATTTGATAAATCAAGTAAAGATTATGAAATTTTTTTTTTAAAAACCCACAAGAATGGAATAACCAGGAACTCTGGGATACTATGAAAAGACCAAACCTCTGGATTAGAGAGCTAGAAGAGGAAGAAAACTCACAGGACAATGACATGGCCCAGGTCTTCAACAAAATTTTAGAGGAAAATTTTCCCAAATTAAAGCAAAAGATACTATACAAGTAATAGAAGCATATAGAACTCCAAGCAGACAGAACCAGAAAAGAAATTCTCCATACCATATCATAGTAAAAACACAAGAAGTTCAAAGCAAAGAAAGAATACTGAAGGCTACAAAAGAAAAACAAGTTACTTGACAGTCCTGGGTTGAGGGAACCTCAACTGGGGAATTGCCTCCTTTGCTCAGGCTTGTGGGCAGGTCTGTGGTGTATTTTCTTGATTGTTGTGTTATCCCAGCCCATTGTGGGTGGAGCCACCCCTGGCAGGTTGTTTTGTACTGTGTAAGAAAGCAGACTGAGCATGGGGCAGGGGAGCAAGCCAGTAAGTGATCCTCCATGGCCTGTGCTTCCGCTCCTGCCTCCAGGTTTCTGCCCCAAGTCCCCACCTTGGGCCTCATAAGTAATGAACTGTGACCCAGGAGATGTAAGACAAATAAACCCTTTCCTCGCCGGGTTGGTATTGGTCAGTGTTTTGTCCCAGCAATTGAAAGCAAAGTAGAACAGAATGGGAGAAAAGTGTGATGAACTTGGGCTTCTTCCACAATAAAATGCTAAGCAGCAAGGAAGATAAGGGAACTACAGGTGTATCCACCATTGCAGACTGATCTCAGGAAACAACATTGGGTTTTGTTTAGTCAATTCAAAGTCAAAGAAATGTCAACAGTACACTTACAGAGGTACACACATTAAAAAGAAGACACTGATTAAAAAAAAAAAAAAAAAGAAAAGAAAAACAAGTTACCTACAAAGGAAAACCTATCAGAATTACAGCTGACTTCTCAAAGCCAGAAGAACTTGGTCTAAAATATTCCCAGTTCTAAATGACTATAGATACCCACCCAGAGTACTTTATCCAGAAAAATGCCTATTATACTTGAAGGAGAAAGGAAAAGATATAAGTTGAAAGAATTCCTTTCTAATAAGCCATGCCTACAGAGAATACTTCAAGCAATATAAAGAGGGGAGGGCAGGAATGACTATAACCAATCAACACCAGAAAACAAATGATACTACCATTATGGAAATAAAAACCTAGGGTAAGAAGGTACTAGAAATCAAATGATTGGAAGTTATTGAATTCTCTCAACAACAGTTTTAAATATCAATGGAAGGTATTCTCTAATTAAGAGTCAAGAGACTAGCAGAATGGATTTAGAAACAAAACCCATCTTATTTTTCTTTTGTTTATTAGTTTATTATTTTTTAAGGGATTCACAATATAATATAATATGATATAAGAACACAATTGTTTTCAGATCACATTGATGTTGCTCAGTTTGCCATACAATTAGGTAACTGTTGCTAGCATCCACAGATGAGGGATACCATTCATCATTTGTTTTTCTGGGACTGTGTTACTTCCCTCAGCATGAAATCTTCTAGCTTCAGCCATTTACCTGCAAAGCTCATGATGCCATCTTTCTTTCTTTTTTTATTGTCATTGTTGTTTCCAATATGCATCACTCCCAACTGCTTGGACAAAAGCTCAATGGGCTGTGCACAAGAAATACTTACAACTAGGTAATTGGCACTAGCATGCACAGATGAGGGATACCATTCGTCATTTGTTTTTCTGGGACTGTGTTACTTCACTCAGCATGATATCTTCTAGCTCCAGCCATTTACCTGCATAGCTCATAATATCACCTTTCTTTACTGCTGCATAGAACTCCATTGTGTAGATGTACCACATTTTCTCTATCCACTCGTCAGTTTACAGGCATTTGGGTTGGTTCCAGCTCCTTGCTATTGTGAAGAGAGCTGAAATAAACATGGTTGTGCATGTATCTCTGTGGTGGGGTGAGTCTTGTTGGTACATGCCCAGGAGTGGTATGGCTGGGTCGGGTGGCAAGTTCATTCCAAGTCTTCCAAGGGTTCTCCACACTGCTTTCCATAGTGGCTGTACAAGTTTACATTCCCAACAGCAGTGGATGAGTGTTCCTCTTTCCCCACAACCTCTCCAGCACTTGGTATCATTTGTTTTCTTGATCCTAGCCAGTCTTATTGGAGTAAGATGATATCTTAAAGTGGTTTTGATTTGCATTTCCTTAATGATTAGTGATGTTGAACACTTCTTAAGATGTTTCTCAGCCATCTCTAATTCCTCACTTGTGAAGTCTCTGTTCAGGTCTTTGCTCCATCTATTGAGTGGGTCATTTGTTTTTTTTTGTTTTGTTTTGTTTTGTTTTGTTTTGTTTTGAGTAGTTTATATATTCTGGAAATCAATGCTTTGTCAGATGTTTCTGTAGTGAAGGTTTCCTCTCACTCTGTGGGATTTCTCTTCCTTGATTGTTTCTTTTGATGTACAGAAGCTTTTGAGTTTAATGAGGTCCCATTTGTAATTGTCAACCTTAATTCTTGCACAACTGCTGTCTGATTTAGGAAGTCTTTTCCTATGCGTATGTCTTGTAGTCTGCTGTCAACTTTTTCTTCTATTGCCCTCAGACTCTGGGGTTTCATGTTGAGGTCTTTGATCCATCTGGAGTTGACTTTTGTACAGGGTAAGAGGTAGGGGTTTAATTTCAGTCTTCTACAAGTGGTGATCCAGTTTTGCCAACACCACTTGCTGAAGATGCTGTCTTTTCTCCATTGTGTCTTCTTGGCCCACTTGTCAAATATGAAATGGCTGAAATTGTATGTGCTCAAGGTTGGGTCTTTATTTTTGTTCCATTGGTCAACAGGTCTGTTTTTGTGCCAGTACCGGGCTGTTTTTATGACTATAGCCCTGTAGTATAATTTGAAGTCTGGTATAGAGATCCTCCTTGTATTGCTCTTTTCGCTCAGGGCTGTTTTGGCTATTCAGGGTCTTTTGTTTTTCCAAATGAAATTAAGGACTTATTTTTCCAAACGTGTGAAGAAACTCTTCGGAATTTTAATTGGGATTGTGTTAAATCTATACAAGAGTTTGGGTAGAATGGACATTTTTACTATGTTAATTTTCCCAATCCATGAGCATGGGATGTTTTTCCAACTTCTGGTGTCTTCCTCAATTTCTTTCTATAAGGGTTTAAAATTTTTGTTGTAGAGATCTTTGTTGTCTTTGGTTAGGTTTGTTCCTAGGTATTTTATTGTTTTTGAAGCTATTGTGAGTGGGAAGGTCTCCATGAATTCCTTCTCCAGTTGCTTGTTATTGGTGTAAAGAAAGGCCACTGAAATTTTTTAGGTTAATTTTGTAGCCTGCCACTTTGCTTAAGTTGTTATTCGTTTCTAGGAGTTTTCTGGTGGAGTTTTTAGCATCCCTTAAGTAAACAATCATATCATCAGCAAATAGTGATAGCTTGACTTTCTCTTTTCCAATTAGTACTCCTTTAATTTCTTTTTCTTGCCTTATTGCCCTAGCAAGTGTTTCAAGCACTATATTGAAGAGGAGTGGTGACAGGGGGAAGCCTTGCCGAGTTCCTGCCTTTAAAGTGAATGTTTCTGTCGTTTCCCCATTCAGGATGATATTGGCTGTGGGTTTCTGTCTATGGTTTTTATTACATTGAGGAATGATCCCTCCAATCCAATTCCCTCTAGGACGTTAAGCATGAAGGGATGCTGGATTTTGTCAAAGGCTTTTTCTAAGTCAATTGAGATGATGGTGTGGTTTTTGTCTTTCAATCCATTTATATGCTTGATGTTTATTGATTTTCGTATGCTAAACCATCCCTGCATCTCTGGTATTAATCCAACTTGGTCATGATGGATGATCTTCTTGATGTGGGTTGGTATGCAATTTGCCAGTATCCTGTTTAGAATTTTGGCATTTGTATTCATTAGGGAGATGAGTCTATAGTTCTCCTTTTTGCTTGTATCTTTGCCTGGTTTTGGTAAAAGAGTGATGCTGGCTTCATAGAAGGAATTTGGGAGATTCCCTCTGTTTGTATCCTTCTAAACAATTTCTGGGCCTGGGCTTTATTTTTAGTTGGGAGGTTTCTTATTACATCTTCAATTTCTTCATATATTATGGGTCTGTTTAAACTGTCGATCTCTTTTTGGTTAAGCTTTGGTGATTTCCAGGATTTCAGATATTCACCCATTTCTTCTATGTTTTCAAACTTGGTAGAGTATAGGTTTTTGAAGTATTCCCATATGATTTTCTGGATCTTTTCCTTGTCTATTGGGTTATTTCCCTTTTCATCACAGATTGTATTGATTTGGAGTTGTTCCTTCTTTCTTTCGGTTAACTGGGCTAGAGGTCTTTCTATCTTGTTTATTCTCTCAAAGAACCAACTTTTGGCTTCATTGATTTTTTTGTATTGTTTTCTTTGTTTCTATTTCATTGACTTCTGCTCTGATTTTTGTTATTTCTTCCTGTGTGTTGTGATTAGGGTTCATCTGTTGTTGCTTCTCAAGTGCTTTTAGCTGCAGTGTTAGCTCGTTCACTTGAGCTCTTTCTGTTTTTCTAACGTAGGCACCCAGGGCTATAAACTTCCCTCTGAGGACTGCTTTTAAGGTATCCCATAGGTTTTTTTGTGTTGTATTGTCACTGTCATTCAGTTACAGGAATGCTTTTATTTCTTTCGTTATCTCTTCCTTGACACATTCTTTATTCAAGAGTGTGTTGTTTAGTCTCCATGTGTTCTTGTAGGTAGTAGGGCTTATAATGCTGTTTATGTTGAGCTTTATTGCACTGTGGTCTGGTAGAATGCATGAAATTATTTCAATCTTTTTGTATTTGTGGAGGTTTCTTCTGTGTCCCAGTATGTGGCTGGTTTTGGAGACTGTTCTGTGGGGTGCTGAGTAGTAAGTGTATTATCTGGTATCAGGGTGAAATATTTGGTAGATGTCTGTGAGGTCCATTTGGTGTATCATATTGTTCAGTTCAGATGTCTCTCTGTTTATTCTTTGTCCTATTGACCTTTCCAAAGGGCTCAGTGGGGTATTGAAGTCCCCTAGTATGAGTGTACTGGGGTTAGTGTGTGACTTGTGGTCCTGGAGAATTGTCTTTATAAAGCTTGGTGCACCAGAGTTTGGTGCATATATATTCATAACTGTGAAATCTTGGTGAATTGTTCCTTTGATAAAAATGTAATGGCCTTCTTTGTCTCTTCTGATTTTTTTTACTTTGAAGTCTATTTTGTCTGATATTAAAATAGCAACCCTACTTACTTTTTGGTACCATTTGCTTGGAATATTTTTTTTCCATCCTTTCACTTTAAGGTGGTGCCTGTCCTTGAAGGTAAGATGAGTTTCTTGTAGGCAGCATATCGATGGGTTCTGTTTCCTAATCCAATCTCCCAGTCTACGTGTTTTGATTGGGGAATTTAGTCCATTAATATTTAAGGTTATGAATGATAGGTTTGTGTTGTTTCCTTTCACCTTATTATCCATTTGTGGTTTGGGTTTAGGTTTCTACTTCTGCAGTTATGCTTTTATTGATTTCTCTTTCTAGGTGCCTGGGGATGGTTGCTCCTTTCTTCTGTCCTTTGAATTGCTTCAAGTATTCCTCTGGGGTTGGTTTTCCGGACATGTATTCTTCATCTTGTTTATGTCATGGAAGGTTTTTCTCTCTCCTTAACTATAATCACATTTTTGCTGGGTAAGTACGTTCATCTATTGTCCTTTAACAGTGGGAATGCTTTGCTCCACGTTTTCTTGCTTTATAGTTTGCATGAGAAGTCAGTTGTAATTCTGATAGGTTTCCCCTTATAGGTCACTTGCTTTTCTCTTGTGGCTTTAAGGATTTTGTCTTTGTTTTGGGTGTCTGCTTTAACTATGATTGGTGTGGAGAGTTTCTTTTCTGATCTTGTCTGTTTGGAGTTCTATGTGCCTCTTGTATTTGTATTGGTTTGTCTTTTTTAGTTTGGGGAAAATTTCATCTATATTCTGTTGAAATCTGATATAATACCATTTCTTGGGATCTTCTCCTTCCTTATTCCTAATGATGCAAGATTGATCTTTTATAGCGTCCACGTTCCTGGTTTGTTCCACTTTTGTGAATTTTTTAATTTTTCATAATCTTTACTTGAGGTTTTTAGTTGTTCTGTGTTCTCCTCCGGTCTGATATTCTTTGTTCTGCTTCCTCCATTCTACTTCTGAGGCTTTTTCCATTCCTTTCCTCTTGATTGGATGAGTGTTTGATTTCCTTTTTCATTTCCTCTTCTGATTTCTTTAGTATTTCTATTTCCTTTTGGAGCTTCTCAATCTCTTCCTGTAGCTCTTTGGTTTGCTGGTTGGTTTCCTTATCTCTTTCAGCATGGGATCTTTTCAGTGTTTCTACTTTCTTCCAGAGTTTGTCATTCTCTCTCTCTAGGTCCTTCTTGAGTTCTTCATTCTCTTTTCTTAATTCTTTGATTTGCTCTTTATAATCTTGTACTTCTTTAAGTATGTTCACAATTGTACTTCTAATATCTGTGTCCTGGGCCATCCCCAGGGGGATCCCACTGTAGGAATCTTCCATAGGGTTGGTAGAGCTTGGCGCGGGATTATCCTGCCCCTTTCCTGTGTTGTCTCTTCTTCATGTTCCTGGCATTTGGGCTTCTCCTTGCCTGTATTCCAATGTGGGTCCTAAATGCCTCTTCACTGTTGAAGACTTGCTTTGCTTGCCTCCTTCAGATGCCTTTGTTGTTTGATTGTTTTTTTCCTTTACTTCTTGCTTGTGGTGTGTTGACTTCTCTAAGCTTTAGGCTTTCTATTGGAAGTCCAACTCACTCGTCCCTTTCCGTTCTGAAGGTTCTCCAAAGAATCCACTTGGACATTCCTTCCTTTGGTAATCCCAGTTGGTGGGGGGGGGTACCTGTGCTTCAGGTGGTCTTGGGAGATCATTTATACCAGCTGGGAGGGTAACTCTGCCCCCAAAGCCACAAAAGCCAATCAAGCCAGAGACAACTAAATTAAATCAAACAACAATCTACCTTGCTGAAACACCCAGCTCCTACCTACCTGTGCTTCAGGTGGTCTTGGGAGATCTCCGTTTTGTTTTTTTTTTTCTTCTTCTTTTTTTTCCTTCCTTGTCTCTGAGAAATTTACCTCACCTTTAGAGACAGATATTATCCCAAGGTGAAAGGAGGGTAAAAAATAAATACAAGTAAATGGCACTAAGTAAGAAGGAGGAGTCTCGGGCTGGAGAGATGGCCTAGCGGTTAAGAGCACCGACGTTAAGAGCACCGACCGCTCTTACAGAGGACCTGGGTTCGATCCCCAGCACCCACATGGTGGCTGAGAACCGTCTGAATCTCCAGTTCCAGGAGAACTCCAGTTCCAGGGGAATCCGACACTCCTCTTCTGACCTCCGCTGCATTGCACGACACGGGTGCACAAACTTGCATGCAGACAGTACATTCATACACATACAGAAATAAATAAAATTAATTTAAAAAATTTTAAAAAAAGGAGGAATCTCTATGCTAAATACTAGATAAAATAGAATTCAAGGCCTTTGGTTGTGTTTTGTGTGAGGGATATTTGATCAGTAGGTAGGACATCTTTGGGGCAGATAAACAGGCTTTTTCTAGGTCTATGTGGTCCCTTTCTGAATAGCTGGAAAGATTTGATTGGCTGGAGCTAGCCCTGGGATTTGTAGGGTCACTTTAAGGTTTTTAGTTTGTGGTGATGTGTTTGGGGGAACTTCCCTGTTCGGCTGGATGGGCATAAATATTGCAAAGTTTAGTAGAAAATAAGATACTTGTACTGGATTGAAGTTGTTAAATGTTTTTAGAGTGGAATGTTATAAACATTAAAGCCAGTTTACTAATGTTCTAAATGGGATTATAACCACACAGGGTTGTGGTTGGTTTTCAGTCCATTCCTGGCTTGTACTGGACTTCCAGTTGTAGATTCAGACTAAAGGGACATAGACAAGTAATGGGTTACCTTTGACTACTGAAAGATATTTTTTGGTCTCTATTATCCAAGTGTTACTTTTGATATCTGTTCTGCCTATTTCAAGATAACTTGACTCAAGAAAAGCTAGGTGTGGTGGTTTGAATGAGAGTGTTCCCCCATAGGCTTTAGGTATTCAGATATTTTGTCTCCAGTTGGTGGCACTGTTCTTGGAGGTCTTAGAAGGTGTGGCCATGCTGGAGGAAGTACGTTATTGGGGGCAGGCTTATTGAGTTTAACAAGCCTTGCAGTCTCCAGCCTCTCTCTCTCTCTCTCTGCTTCCTGTACTCATTGTGAGATGTGACCCTCAGCTTGCTGCTCCAGCCCTGGCCGCCATGCTTCCCACCACAATGGAGTCCGATTCCCTGGAACTGTCAATCGTAAGCTCAAATAAACTCTTTCTTTTATAAATTCCCTTGCTCATGGTGGTTTTATCACAGCAACAGAAAAGTGACTAATACACTAGGTTTACTTCTCTGAACTAGTGGCATGAACCCCAGAAGGGACAGTCTGGATGGACTTGGTGATTTTTTTTTTAGCTTAATTCTGGTCAACAGGTATGTTCTCTGTTATTGGAAAACTACAAACCAGGATATGGGGTTTGGGAAAGTAAAAAGACTATGTTTGTAGTAAATCATTTATATTTAAGATATGCCTAAAGTTGTTTAAATTTCTCTTGTTGGCTTTTCCTGCTTATCCTATGGTGTTAAATTTCTTCCAGTCAATGTTTATGCAAGGCTTCTTAGGCTTTTCTTCGAGCTTTGTCTAAATATGATACAGTAATTAAAAGTACCAGATTGGTATAACTTAACTTTTTTGAATGCTTAGTGCCCATACCTAGGGCCCATACCAATTTGGCCAAGGGGTTTAAAGGACAATTTTGTTCCTGTCCCCTGAGGTCAATTGGTCCCAGGGGATTTTGTACAGGGGCATCTCTTAAAATGTTCTGCAATTGTGAGTTACCAGGCTTCTTGTGCAGGGAGGTCTTGGAGATCCACCAATAGAACCCTAGCCAGTGTCCAGTCTATAATATACATGAAAGTCACCTTGTGCTCCAAAGGGAAGCCCAGTCTAGCAAGACCTGACCTTGTCCTCAGTAGATGCAACTGGTTAAGAATGGCCAGAAGGAGCCAGGTGGTTTCCCCCACCCCTCCGAAAAAAACCTGAGTGCCCCCTGAAGACCCGGACCTCAAATGATCTTGAGAAAACAAAGTTTGGTTAACCTCGGCTAATTGTGTGGACTTAAGCATCCAAAGAGAAAGTATAACTAAAAGATAAATAGTCAATATATTTCTTTTAAAGCCTGAAAAATTGTGCCTCCACATATTGGACACAAAGTTATATGAAATAATGTTAGACAGGCATAAAAACCTTAGATCTTTGCCTTGATTAACAGAGTAGGGTCACCTGCAGCCAAAGGACAAGTCCACTATTGCTGTTAATTAATGTTCAATAACAAAATTTTCTTTCTTTCTAGGAACTATCTAAGTAGAAACTCATATCCTGACTATTAAAAAGCCTGAAAAGCAGATCCTGAATCCAGACATCATGGCCAAATGAACAGAAGGAGAAATCTAATAAATGGACGTTTTGGAACCCCTGGTCAAGAAATTCTAATGGACTTTTAAAGTTGGACATTGGAAGTCACCCTGTTCTTACTTCTCCTGGTCCCCTGCCTAGATCATGTACATATAATTATTCTTGTCTTCATTTCACTTCCACGGGCACCAGTCAAGGATTTTTTTCTCCCTCTATAGTTATGCTTAGGGGTCTTTTAGATTGACCCTCTGAATGGGGGATACCCCAGTTGCCACATCCAACATCCCTTTTCAGCATGGAAATGGATTTTTTTAAGTTTATTTATTTATTTATTTTTATGTGTATGAATGTACTGTCTGCATGCAGGTTTGTGCACCCGTGTCGTGCAATGCCGTGGAGGTCAGAATAGGTCGGAGGTCAGAATAGGTTGTCAGATTCCCCTGGAACTGGAGTTAAAGATGGTTCTCAGCCGCCATGTGGATGCTGGGGATTGAATCCGGGTCCTTTGCAAGAGCAGTCGGCGCTCTTAACCACTAGGCCATCTCTCCAGCCCCAGAAATGGATATTTATTTATTTATTTATTTGTATGAATGTACTGTCTGCATGCAGGTCTGTGCACCCATGTCGTACAATGCTGCGGAGGTCAGAAGAGGGCGTCAGATTCCCCTGGAACTGGAGTTACAGACGGTTCTCAGCCGCCATGTGGGTGCTGGGGATCAAACCCAGGACCTCTGCAAGAGCAGTCAGTGCTCTTAACCGCTAGGCCATCTCTCCAGTCCCTGGAAATGGATTTTTAAAAGAAGCAATGAAAGACCTTGTGACAGCCTGGTTTATGAGGCTGTAGGTCATGGGAGCAGATAGGATCAATCTAACTGCAGGCAAGGCTGAAAAACTGAGCAACATAAATCTCGTTCCTCCTTAAGACAAAGCTGCACAACCTGAGGCAATATGAGGGAAATCAGCCCGGACAGACTGGCTCATTAGGAACACTTGGTTACCACTGTCTGAAGTTCCCATAAATATCAAGGAATGGAAGACATCAGAGGAAGTTCAAGCATTACTGAGGGAACTGGTAATCTGAGAAGCTGTGGCCTCTCCCCAGTTCAAGAGGCCATACAGAATTATGCTCACAAGGGAGGGGAAAACCAAATTGGCTCAGCAGGAACTTCCAGATTGACATGGGGCACTAGTGGCCTAGTTGAGATGCTTTAGCAGATGTGAATCATTTATACCAGTATATGAATGGAGTTCATAAGGTGCTAAATTTCTGGGGGGAGAGCGGGATAAGATAAAGGAAAAACAGGCAATGCTTGAAGGCAAATGTGGCAAGATTTGTATTGAGCTGGAGTTCCTAGGGAAAACATCAATGAAAAGCTAAATTTCGTGAGTTTTTCTGGAAGGCTTTAAGGCCTGACCAGTTCACCAAAGTGTCAGAAGAATGAAAGCCTGGGAGGTATGGATGGTTCCCACTGCACCTTGCAAGCAGGAAGGAGATGCCTGAGGGGTGCAACCACCCAAGTTGCTTCTCTGATTGGTGTGCCAAGGTTGCAAGCAAGTTGGGGCTATAAATTAAACTGTGGATTTATTGGTCCCAAAATATGCAAAATATTTGGGCTTTTGATGGATACTGTGGCTGAGTACCTCCATTCATGGCACCCCCAAAAGCATCAGAAGCCACAGCCAGCAGTGATTAACTGATACAGGGACAAAACAGTAGAGGTAAAAAAAGACCAAGCTTGTCTCAGGGGTAAGAAATAATCCTCCCAGAGTAAACCGCACAAATTTCTCTGCTGTGAAATTATTCTGAGGATGGAAATTGTTCACATAGCCCAGGGCTCTCAAGAAGCCAGGACAGCTAAAAGAGAGACACAGGGAGTGGCTATATTTGTGGTTCAGGCCAAGAGGCTACTAAACTGTGGATGGGGTACGGCCATGCTATCCAGACAGGTACAATCAGGTAGGCAGAGGGGTACAGTCAGGCAGGCAGCTCAACCAGTCAGACAGGTACAGCCATTCTTATTACCTCTGGCCCTGGGCTAAATCAAACAACCAAGCCAGCCCCACCAAGGAAATAGGGGTCAGGGAATGCATCAAGGTTCCACGGAGGGGTGGGGGAGAGAAAGCCAAACAAATGATACAAATGATGAAATTTTTTTGCACTGTACTAGACCTCACTAATGTATTTTTTAGTATTCCTTTAGCTGCCAGATCCCAAGACAAATTTGCATTCACCCGGAACTACCAACAGTGGCCCTTTGGAGTATGTCCCAAGGACCTCTGGAGTACACCTCAAAGCTACCTTCGCAGTCCCACTATTTGGCATGGTAAGGTGGCTCAGAACTTGGCTTTGTTAACCGTAAAAAGAGTTCATTACATACTTGACATAATGCTAATTTCTGAGCACTTTACAGAGTTACAAAAGTATCTAAAGCACATGCAGGTGCTACTCAAAGAACAGGACAGGAGATCAGCCAACACAGAGTGAAAGGGCCAGGCATAGCTGGGGTATTACGGTGCAGGAAGAGATGTAAGATTCCTGACAAAGTAACGAGAAAAACCCTAGGACAAGGTGTGTCTGCTAGTGTAAAGGAACTTCCAGTGTTCCTGGGCTCCTGGGTATGGAGGACTTTCATATCCCACCTTGCCCAAGTTTCCTCTCCTCTATATAAGTTGATAAAGAAAGATGCCATTTAGGATCGGGTTAGAAAGGCTCAAGAAGCTTGCTCAAGTAAATAAGCCAAGATCTTTGTATCAGGCTAAACAGCTGTGCTCCTTCCTACTTGAAGTCACCAGAAGCTCAGAGGGCTATTAGAGCTGGGGCCCCCAAAACCCTGAAGTTTTGGTCTTAGTCATAGAAAGAGGCAGAAGCTTGGGACACAGTGCTAGAACAGCAACTGGCATATACATAAAGTATTATAGCAGGTAAAACCCACCTCTGGTCCTACCTCCATAACCACACAAAGTTAGTATCTAATGAAGGGCTGGACTGAAGGCCTTCTGGCCAAGCCCCTTTCTGGAGTGGCACAGACTCAAACTCTTCAAAGGTGACATGCATATTTACAGCAACACAGTGACTGTGAGCTCATAGCTACTGCCATGCAGGCTGTTCTGGGGCCAATGTCTTTCAAAGCCACTGAACCACTCTATAATAACTGAACCAATAGCTAAGACAGATAAAGTACTAGAAGGGACACTAGCCATCCATCCCCACAAATCCCTGGTCCACAGAAGGTACAAGTAGGAGCACCAAACAGGAATGGGTAGCTGTAATCATCAGAGGAGTAGATACCTCATGGCTGAGGACGTGGGAAGGAAGAAGCGGCAGTGAGCCGAGTTCAGAGCAGCATGGACAGTAGAAACGCACGAGACTCGATCTGTGACAATATGTCCTGACAACTAGGGTGTCAGTATTCAGACGCTTCACATTGTGGATGGCCCAATGGGAAAGGGACTGGCAGGAGCTGGGTTAGCAAACATAATAGAGCTCAACAAGAATTGGAACCACTGACAGTCTTCCACATGACAACTCCTACTCCACTGAGTCCTCTTGGAAATCAGGAAGCAGATGCCCTTACCAAAGCATGGGCCCCCTGCCTTCAGATGCCATTAAAGCTGCTCATTGAGTACAAGTAGAGCCTGGTCACAGGGGAGCTGTGGTTCTGAATGACACATGCTCCCCATGCATTTGAACACTTGGTCCCCAGTTGGTGGTGCTGTTTGGGGATGCTTAGGAGGAAATCCTTCCCTGGGGGCAGGCTTTGAGTGTTCCCAGCCTGGTTCCCCTCCCACTCTGCTCCTGACTGTGCCTGGAGTTGAGACTCCTCAGCTTCTGCTGCCTCCTTCCCACGCCTCCTTCCCATGCCTCCCCTGCCATCATGGACTCCCCTTTGGAACTGTAAGCCCAAATACACTCTTCCTTTTATGGGTTGCCTTGGTTATCGTGTTCTTTTGTTTTTCCAAAGCCAATTTTTATTGAAGCTTTGTGCATTTCATACAAAATTTCAAATCAAATCTAGACCCTGCCCCCCCACCCCGTAGCCCACCAGAGCTCATGCATTCTGCCAAACATGTTTTTCATCTTTTTTCTCAGTCTCTCTCAAAATTCTTGATGCAGAAGTTTACTGTTCACCATTTCAGTCAGTTCTTTGACCCAGTCTTTTTGTTGTTGTTGTTGTTGTTGTTGTTGTTGTTATTCCTTTCAATATGCATCACTCCTCATGTTCTATCTCAGGAACAGATAACCAGACTACAACAGAAGCCTACACAGGATGGAAAAGAACTGAACACTCAGGCATTCCTGTAACTTATTCTGACAGCCTACATGCTGAACAGTCGTGCAAAGCCTGCTTCCAACTGTGGCCTAGGCAGACAGGTGCTATGATGGGGGCATGTGCATAGTCCACTCACCCTGTAAGGGACTGACAGACTATGTAGGACCTATGCCTGTTAGGGAGGGATGCAAATATGCCCTCACCTCTGTAGGTAGTGCCATAAGCTGCTTACAAGTGCACGCAAAGGAACAGGTAAAGCCACAACCAAGGGTCTTACCTGACTCAACATTATGTACGGAGGTATGCAGAGACTCGACAGCAGCAGGGTAGTCATTTTATTAACACAGGTGTGCACGGCTACACTGAAGACAACCAGGGGCAATGGTACTTCGATATATTGTACAACTCTACCAGAGCTGGGCTCATTGAAATAAAATAACTGGTTATTAAAACAACAGCTGAAGAGCTTAAGTATAGGAGGCGCCCTGTACAGGGCACTCTCAGAGGCCAGAGGGCTCTCAAATGAAAGCCCCAGTATAAGAGGTGGACTAGCTCCCTACTAGTTGTTGGGCAAGGAAGCCCCTGAGGTGCCACACACCATGAAGGCCACTGCCAATATTGTTGGCTGCAAGCCACAACTAGACAGTTCAATTGCTAAAGACTCTGCATGCTTTAATTGCATGACATGGAAAAATAAAGCTGGAACTAAGTGGGAAGCTCTCTCCTTTACTGGTGGGCTTTTGCCTGAAGGTGCTACACAGGCCTGCTGAGAGAGGACTGCCATTAACAGCTCTGCTCAGCTATGGACCTCCTGTGCTGCAGTACTGAGATGCAGGCAGGGTATGTGTGGTTCTGCATTGTACTATCATGGCTACAATCAGCAGCTCTGCATGGGATTTAAGGCCTCTTCCACAGTAGGGAATTCAGACTTGGTACTGTAAACCAGACCAAAATCTGTGGCTGGGAAGGCCCTGGGCCCCAGTGGGAAAGCCACTGCTACTGTTTTATTAAATGGACATGATGTGCCTGTCAAACTGCCTTCAAAACATTTGTGCTTATCTCCACAGATCACTGCTGCTGTCCATTTCAACCAGGCATGAAAAGAAACTTCCTCTTTGCAACAATATAGACTCATAAAAACCAGGAAAACTCCTGAGATCAAGCGACTGTCCACACACAATCCGGTGCTTAGCCTATGTTTGGGTAAAAATGGAGGTTAAAAATTAAAATAGTTCCTACACTTACCAATGAAAAAGCAAGCAAGTGTTACGAGAGTCAGAGGGAGGGAGGTGGACTCACCCAGGAACAGCAGGCTGCTGTAGTTCTCCAGCATCACTTCCCTGTAGAGCGACTTCTGAGCAGTGTCCAGGTCCTGCCATTCCTGCCAGGTGAAGTACACAGCCACGTCCTCAAATGACACCAGCTCCTGTAAGGACAACTGCTTTTCAAGTCAAGTCCTCAGCCTTGGGAACAGAAATGGTACTCAGTCTTCTAAGTGTATGGATGTCTTACCAGTGCCTTACAGAAGGTGCAACTTGATTTGTATTATTTATCATGGGAGAAAGCAAAATAAATACAAATATTATTCTAACATGGTTGAAGAGTTTCTCAAGGAATTATGATAGAGACAAAATCCATAAACTACGTATGTATGTAAGATTTATGCTAAGAGCAAGAGAAAAGCATGTATAAATTCAACCATTAAATCGGTAAAGAATAAACAACCAACTAAAAGGCAGACGCTGGGGTGGGTAGCTCAGCACAGTAGAAGAGCATGTCCAGAGGGGGCCAGCAAGAGACTACGTCCAATCTTCAACTGTGGGTCTTAAGGGGTCCTGTACCTGAATGTGGAGTTCAAGAAATACTGGACAACAATAACTCCCAACAACCACAATTAATTCTAAACCAAACATGCAGTGCACCCAGGTGTCTTGGGCTGGGCTCACTGTGTTGTGCGGGCAATATCACTGCAACCTGTGCTCTGCTCACACAATGTCACTGCCACCTGTGCTCTGCTCACACAATATCACGACCACCTATGCTCTGCTCACACAATGTCACTGCCACCTTTGCTCTGCTCACACGATGTCACTGCCACCTGTGCTCTGCTCACACGATGTCACTGCCACCTGTGCTCTGCTCACACGATGTCACTGCCACCTGTGCTCTGCTCACACAATGTCACTGCCACCTGTGCTCTGCTCACACAATGTCACTGCCACCTGTGCTCTGCTCACACAATGTCACTGCCACCTGTGCTCTGCTCACACACAATATCACTGCCACCTGTGCTCTGCTCACACAATGTCACTGCCACCTGTGCTGTGCTCACACAATATCACTACCACCTGTGCTCTGCTCACACAATGTCACTACCACCTGTGCTCTGCTCACACAATGTCACTGCCACCTGTGCTCTGCTCACACAATATCACTGCCACCTGTGCTCTGCTCACACAATGTCACTGCCACCTGTGCTGTGCTCACACAATATCACTACCACCTGTGCTCTGCTCACACAATGTCACTACCACCTGTGCTCTGCTCACACAATGTCACTGCCACCTGTGCTCTGCTCACACAATGTCACTGCCACCTGTGCTCTGCTCACACACAATATCACTGCCACCTGTGCTCTGCTCACACAATGTCACTGCCACCTGTGCTGTGCTCACACAATATCACTACCACCTGTGCTCTGCTCACACAATGTCACTACCACCTGTGCTCTGCTCACACAATGTCACTGCCACCTGTGCTCTGCTCACACAATATCACTACCACCTGTGCTCTGCTCACACAATATCACTACCACCTGTGCTCTGCTCACACAATGTCACTGCCACCTGTGCTCTGCTCACACAATGTCACTGCCACCTGTGCTCTGCTCACACAATATCACTGCCACCTGTGCTCTGCTCACACAATGTCACTGCCACCTGTGCTCTGCTCACACAATATCACTGCCACCTGTGCTCTGCTCACACAATATCACTACCACCTTTGCTCTGCTCACACAACATGCAGTTTCCACTGTTCGTGCCATGGAGCCAGGCAACTCCCATAAGCATTGTCCCTGGCTCTGACCTGAGACCATTGTTACGTTACAGATTACAGTGTTTTTACTACACATAATTTTCTGTTCTTATAGAAACATGGTGGTGCCTAATTCAAGAAAGACTTAACTCCTGGAGTTGGTTAACCTAGGAGTGAGCTGGATTCCTTTCTGATCATCTTGGAACTGTTCCTCAAAAGCAAGCACATTCTCAGATTTAACTAAATAGTACATCCAGCATGACATGAGAAAGAAGTGAGGACCGTTGTAAGAATCTGTAGGCAGAGAGGTTTGCCTTGTCTGACCCCAAGGACCCAGCACAACATATGAAACCACAAACTGGTGTTATCTACCTTGTTTTGCAACATTCATTGTAGGCAATTCTTTGCTTTCAACTTGCCAAGGTTTCTGCTTCCAGAAATGGTATTAAAAACACACACACACAAAGTATTTTGGGCCAGGAGAAGGGAAGGGTTATCCGGGAGAGATAAGGAACATAGTTTAAGGTTAGAGCTATGTGTTTAGTTTAGTTTGTAAAAGCTGATTGATTCCATGAGGAGTCCAAGGCCTAAAACCACTGTATATTGTTTTCCTAAAGGCTGCCTAGTTTTAAATAAGCTGGCTAACTGTAGAAAGGCGGACTAAATAGATAGTGTTAAGTGTTCTCAAAATATAAGACTAACTTTGGTTACAAGGTTAGAGAAGGCAGGATGTATTTCTAGAAAAGTCATTCCCACAGAAACGTAACCGTTTAATTATATTATAAAAAGACTTTTATTTTCTTGCCGTCATTTTTTAGTGCTTAAATACCAAATTAGTATATGTTTATATTGTATAAATATATTAATAAACAGCACAGCAACCAAATTTGCTTTTCTCATTAATATATTATAAAATTATGTTTATTGAAGAATTGTTTTAGAATAAATTATGACTTATGATCAGCCAATATTTTATTTCTATACCTATTTTATGTACCTTTTCTTCTGGATTTATATAAAACCTCTTCAGGAGAAAGGATATCACTAGTGGCAAATATTTCAGGAGACTGGGGACTCCTGACTCCCCTTCATCCACAGATAAGAAGCCTAATAAACATGCACATAGATCTCAAGTCCCTCTGAAAAGCGTAAGTGAGTTGTCAGATCCTATGCACTGTGCAGTAGAGAAAACAGCCACGTCTAATAAGCTGTAACTACTCAGGCCCACTCGGTTATGAACACAGCTTTGGGCAGTTTGGTATAAAATTGCAGAAAAGGTTTCAAATACCTAACCCTACAACCCAAGGAAAGAATGCAGGCTCCTACATGTGGCATGCTAACACTGCTCCACATGCATGGATCTGCATGAGTCTACCTAGAACACAAGATAAACTCTGGGTTTTATATGCTAATGCAAGTATTCCCAGTGCCTTCACCCTCTGGATGAGAGAAGTGCTTAACACTCAAAGATCCCATGTCTCCTTGGAAGTTCCCACCAGTTTGGTAACTACTGTTGCTGGTTTATCTAACTCGACCTAAGGAGTTACAAAACATTAGACCTTTGACAACCTGGATGGGAACTCAGCACTTCATGAATGGCTCCTCCAGCTTACACTATTAACAGATCCAAGTCCAGCCATTCCAGGAGTCTGAATTTGCACTGAGAACCTCCTATTGCTTTAACATAGTCCATTATAGGGGTACTGGCTAAATCCCCAAGCTCTGAGAACAAGGAGAGCTGGGCACATGCAAATCTCCCTGGATCACAAAAACCAAATGGTGTATGTACACTTCCATCATCTAAAATCCCTAGCAGTGATGCAGAGAAGGTGAAAAAACCAGAAACCCCTGTTTATCACCAGAATAGCATTTAAAGTATTCTGTTCCAATGGCCTCTAAGATCTTTTATTCTTATAAATTTACACCAGGGATTGAATACACCAAATAGCAAGCTTCTCCTAAGCATAGATAACAAAATGGTGATGTTAAAAGAAGTTTACAAGTGTTTGAAAGGACAAAAGGGATCAGTGGTATTATGATGCCACTAAGAATGTAAAATTATGTGGGGCGTGGTGATGCACGCCTTTAAACCTAGCATTCAGGAGGCAGAGGCAGGCGGATCTTTGTAAGTTCAAGGCCAGCCTGGTCTGCAGAGTGAGTTCCAGAACAGCTGGGGCTACAGGGAGACCCTGTCTCAAAAAGACCAAAAAAAAAAAAAAAAAAAGGAATGTAAAATTACACCTGGTGTGGTATTATGATGCCATTAAGAACACCTGGTGTGGAGACACATGCCTTTAATCCCAGCACTCCAGAGGCAAAGGCAGGTAGCTCTTTGTGAGTTCAAGGGCAGGCTTGACAGGCTAGGCAGGGCAAAGAAAAAGGAAAATTAAACACACACACACACACAACACACACACACACACAACACACACACACACACACACACACACACACACTCGTGCACACACAGAATTAGTTCAGCCAGATTAGAATGCCAGCATTCTGCCAGCTGTACAATAAAACTCAACATAAAATCACCATAATCTAACAATCCCCATTATTGGTATTTATCCAAGGAAAAAGACATAGCTGCCCTCCAAGTTCACTGTAACATTGATCAGTCACAACCCAGGTATGGAAACCACTGAAGCACTGGCAGACCAGGGTAGGACAGGACAGTCCTCCAAGCTAGAGAAACACAGCTAGCTGCTCCCCTGTGAGGCTCTCCACCCCACTGCAGGCAGCTGTCTAGGAGAAGACAACACGGGCTGACATCTATGAGGCACTCTAAGAGGCCAGGGACAAGGTGCTGTGGGCTGCTGGTATTGGTACTGGGCAGATCCGACACCTGAGGCTAGAAAGCCTGGAGGTGGGGATGACAACACAGAGCCCTGGGACATTTGTAAGGGGAAGTTCTACCAAAGACATTCTGATAAACTGTGCCTATGGACGACAAAAGGAATAAAGACTGCATACATGGGTCAAATGAACTTTCTTGGCTTTCCTCTTATGTCGTATGTTCATAAACAGATTTTGAATATTCTTCAAAAATCCTTTCACAACGTGTTTGAAATATATCAGGCGGAAGGCTGGCAAGGTGGCTCGGCAAGTGAAGGCTTGCTTGCCACCAAGCCTGATGAACTAAGTTTCATACACAGCATCCATGTAGCAGAAGTCAACTAACTCCCCAAAGCAGTCCTCTGACTTCCATACCCCACCATCAGCACACAGGCCCCCCCATATGTATACATAAAATAAATAAATGTAAAAAAATTAAAGACATATACCATGCGTACTGTGGCAAGACGACATTGGTAACACAAGTCAAGGAGGCAGAACTTAAGGATTTGTTGCCTGTTCTCAGAGAAGGGAGAGCCTCTGGTCAAGATTCTGTATTTGAGGCTCTGCTGCCCACACATTTGTAAAGTGTGGAGAAGATAGGTGACCTCCCTCTAGGGAAGAAGTGAGGTAGGGAAGAAACATGGGAAGAAATCCCTCAGGCTGGTATCTGGCCAGGAGTCACAAACTTCAACTGAGAAACGAGAAAATGCCTACAGAGTTAATACTGATTTTCCTAAAGACATCACCAACGTTTAAAAAACTATCCTTACTTTGGGCAGAGTATGGCATTGAATGTGACCACACTAGCACTCCTCATAAGCCACCTTACAATGTCATTCACAAAAGGAAAATGTTCATTTAATTAATTATTTATGAGTATGTGTGTATACACACATGTGTGCCATGGCTCGTGTGGAGTCAAAGGATACCTTGCAGGAACAGATTCTTTCCTTCTACTGTGTGGGTCTCAGGGATGGGACTCAGGTCTTCAGACCTGGAGTCAAGTGCCTTTACCTACTGAGCTATCTCCCTAGCCTGTAAATTATTTAAGAGTGTTTCAAGCACCCTGCAACAACCCCCATCTCCACCAAAGGCCGAATGTGTTTTAAAGATTTTACAAGGCTTATTGATTCTAGAGAGTTGGAATGTTGCAAATGCAGGGTCAAAATTATCTTGGGTTATCTTTAATTCCCTTAAAAGCCATTTAGCATTCACCTTCTGTGGCCTAACATCAACTATTAGGTTAAAACTTGGAAATGGCCTCCACTAGCTTCCACCAATCCTATAGGAAAGTTTGCCCTGCTTTGCTGTAACTTGTCTAACTTGCTGCACCCACAATTGTGCCTGGTAAATACCTTGATTTATGATTTTCTTTTGTTCTGCATCCATGTTGGAACCTGTCATGTAGGGCGTCCTAAATGCATGTTCCCAAGGTGTGTAACTCATTTTATCTCAGAACAAACTGTCCCTTACTCCTTTTGAGGTAAAATCAGTATTTCCTGTGGACAAGAGAACTAAGTAAACCAACTCATATTTTTTACCTTATTTTTAAAGTTTACTTAACCTTTAAACTTTTCCTGATCGCTAAACCTTCATGTAAAATGACATCCTTTTGGAAACACTGAGAAATCCACAAAATCATACAGATACGAAGATACGACACAGCGTCTTTCTGTCTCTAAATGTATCAGGTTAATTTAAATCTATCACTACTTAACAAATTAACTTTGCTTCTTTCTGACGCCTGAAATTCTTCCGTACAGTTAGTTGCACAACTGTCCCGGGGCGGTGGTCCCTAAAGGGGCGGCGCTTGGGTAAGCCTCCCTGACCTCATGACAGATGGGATGCATAGACCCCCAACGGACCCCGGTCCTTAGGAAGGAACGAGGGCTGACATCTACTAGGCACTCTAAGAGGCGAAGGGCTTGGTGCTTGGATCAGGATTCTCCCAAACCTTCCTCCCAGTCTTCTGCGGATCTGGGGCTGCAGGGCAGTGATGCAGCCAGGCTCCAGTCTGATCGCCCCTCCGGAGCCCGTCCAGCCCCACCCGCAGGGACTGGCCGAGTGCTCAGCGGCCCCGAGGGAGGACTCGGGCCTGGGGACCCTGGGGAAGGTGGGGAGCTGCGACTGCCAGCTTCTCGCGCAGCTTCCCTTCCCGGCTCATGGAGTGCCGCTCACCATTTCCGGGTGTCCGGGGATCCTGCGTCCCCCCGGGAACCTTCCCGTGGCAGCACAGCACAGCGTGGCAGGGGCCGTGGCCTGCTCCAGGTTCCGGCGAGCCAGGAACGGGGACTAGGCAACAGATCCCAAGATGGCCGGTGACAGACAAAGGCACCGGCACCGCGGACGAAAGCCCGCCCTCTACACGCTGTCTCTGTGTCTGATTGGGTAGCCTTCAATTTAATGCATCCTATTGGATAAGAGTTCAAGTCCAGGCTATGAGTGACAGGAGATGGCACCAATTCGTGAGCGAGCGAGTAAAAAAAAAAAAAAGAAAACAACAACAAAAAGAAATCCGCCAGTACAAGTTTTTGCCTGCAGGTGTTGCAAGGCATGGTTTCCTGTGGGAAAACACAGCTCGGTATTGAACATTTTCATTCAACCTGGAGCTGAAGATCATATCCGTGTATGAGTTAAATGTACATGTATTTACCTCATTATCTGTGGCACTTTTTAACCTGTATATTCCCCAGCTCGACGATTTGAGTCTGAGCTTTAAACATGGGGAGCAGTCCTCTAAGACAGCAGATACAAATAAAATGTGAGGCAGAGCTGAACATTTTTTTTAATTTTATTTATTGTTGTATGTGTATGAATGTACTCTCTGTATGTAGGTTTGTGCACCCGTGTCGTTCAGTGCCGCGGAGGTCAGAAGAGGGTCTCGGATTCCCCTGGAACTGGAGTTAATAAAAGGTTCTTAGCCGCCATGTGGGTGCTGGGCATTGAACCCTGGTCCTCTGCAAGAGCAGTCGGTGCTCTTAACCGCTAGGCTATCTCTCCAGCCCTGAATTTTTTTAATTTAAACTTTGTTAGCGTGCGAAGTGATGGCTTGCAGTGTGATGTCTGTATACCTACGCTTTGTCCTTGTTCCGTTCCCTTGCCCCACTGCCCAAACCTTGTCCCTCTCAGACTGTTCTCTGCTTTCCCCTCTTCCAACTCCAATTTTCATGTCAGATGTATCCAAGTGTAAATTTAATTTTTTTGTGTGTGTGTCTTTTTGAGACAGGGTCTTCCTGTAGCTCCAGCTGTCCTGGAACTTACTCTGTAGACCAGGCTGGCCTTGAACTCACAATGATCCGCCTGCCTCTGCCTCCCAAGTGCTAGGATAAAAGGCGTGCGCCACCACGCCCGGCGTAAATTTAATTTTTTAAACCTAAAGAAACAGGTGAAACTGATTGCAACAGCCATCGGATCAAAGACCAATGCCATTTTTCATGTCTCATCATAGAAGAAATGTGAAAACATGTATAATGGACCCCACACATGCAAGTTCCATTCCTTTTGGTTTGTGAGGTGTTTATGATTTCCAACACAAGCAAAATCAAATTACTGTGCTTAAAAAAAACCTTACCAGGCAAGCAGTGACACTGATCCAGATGCACTACGCCTGAAAATCCACACTGTCTTGCAGTAATATAGCCAAACATGGAAGCGTGTCTTGAATTTTATTTTAGCTAGGTAAGCAGGTTTCGGGCTCCTGAAACCGAGATGCAGCAGTGGCAGAGCCACACAGCACACAGGAGTATCATGGTAGCCAACACACCCTCACACAGCACACACGGATGCCATGCACAGCCAACACACCCCAACCCCACACAGGTCCCCCCCATGCCATGCACAGTCAACACACAGAAAACTCTGGATTTTGTGGTTCTAACTGCTGGCTGCACATTTTAATCTCCTAGAAGGATTTTAAAAATATTTCAGACTTAAGTTACAATGAACTAATGAAACGACAATTGCTGCACTAGGACCATGGCATGGATAGTGTTGGAAGCTCCCCAGGTGAATTCAGTGTAAGGCCAGTTCCACAAACTCTGCTGTCAAGGGTCACCCATGTTGAACTACTTGAAAGTGGGTTCTTATATTAAATATGAAAATGTTTCCCGGTGAGTTGTGGCTTTTACTTTATCTGTTCCCTAATTACTATAATTTGTTCATCTCAACTCTACTGTTCATTTTGTCCCTGATTAAGTACAATTCTGCAAATGCAGGTGTGCTTAGTTAGTGTCAACCTGACACACGGGTTGAGGGAGCCTCAATTGGAGAATTTCCACCATTGGACTGGCCTGTGGCCATGTCTGCGAAGAATTTTGCTGAATGTTAAGTGAAGTGGGAGGGCCCAGCTCATTGTGGGTAGTGCCACCCCTGGCAGGTTGTGTATTGTATAAGAAAGCTGGCTGAGCATGGGCCAGGGGAGCAAGCCAGTAAGCAGAGTTCCTCCATGGCCTGTGCTTCAGCTCCTGCCTCCAGGTTCCTTCCCTGAGTTCCTATGTTGGACTTCTCAGTGATGAACTGTGACTGTGACTTGGTAGATGTGAGCCAAATAAACCCTTTCCTCCCCAAGTTGGTTTTGGTCAGTTTTGTCACAGCAATCAAAAGGAAACTGGAACAGCAGGGCACCCTAAAAAGTCTCCTAGCTATAGTAAACATACCTATGAAGTGAGTATTTTGGCATATAAAAAAAGGGAGAAGAAAATCTGTGTGGAAAAAGATCCAGAATGCACTTACCAATTAAAGCAAAGCTTGACAGAGGTAGGGTTTCCTCAGATGTTAGAACATTAATAACTGTCTCAAATATTAAAGTCTCAGTTTATTTCTTCATTTGTTCATATTTTTAAACAGGATCTCCCCATGTAGCTCAGGCTGGCCTACAACTCACACTGTAGCCAAAAGTGGTCTTGAACTCATAGTCCTTCTGCCCCACCTCTGAGTTATGAAAATATAGACATCTGTGTACCACTACACAGGGCTACTATGTCCCACTCTGAAACAAATCAGGAGTCTGCTCTTCTTCTGAGGTGATGAGGTTTGCATATATTCAGTATTTTCATATTTCCAGAACATTCTCTTTTATTCCTTTCCAAGCAACATCGTTACTCATCCAGAGCCAGTAACTCATGCTTATTTTAAATTTGTTTTATGTGTGAGTGCTTTGGGTGCATGCATTTATGTAAGTACACCACACGAATGCTGGAGCCCATGGAGTGTACCATAGGAATTCCTGGAACCCATGGAGTGCACCATACAAATGCCTAGAACCCACGGAGTGCAGCATACGAATGCCTGGAGCCCACAGAGTACACCATACGAATGCCTGGAGCCCATGGAGTGCACCATACGAATGCCTGGAGCCCATGGAGGGCAGAAGAGTGAGTTGGATTCCTAGGAACTGGTAGTTGTAAGTCTCCATGTGGGTGCTGGAAACCCAACTTGAGTCCTGTGCAAGAGCAGGCAGTACTGTTAACCACTGAGCCATCTCTCCAGACCCCATTTTCTTGTTGTTTTGAGACAGGGTCTCATGATATAGCCCTGACCGTCCCTCTGTAGACCAGGTTCAACTCAGACTCAGAGATCTGCTTGTCTCTGTCTCCTGAGTGCTGGATTAAAAGTGTGTGCCACCATCCCCAGCGCGTTTTTCTTTCTCCATTTTTCATGTGTGTGTATGTGCATGTTTTTGCATGTCTGTGTGCATGTGCATGTATATGCGTGTGTGTACATCTATGTGGGGTGTGGTGGTTTGAATGAGAACTGTTTTCCAAAAGCTTAAGTATCTCAACACTTGGCCCCATAATATTAATTGGTAAACACTATAAAATCTGTTTTTGTTTAAAAAATCCACCTTTCCAGTCTCACTGGTCACTCTTCTGGTCTTGGGAAGGTGGGTTCACCTTAAGTCATGCTAAATGGATGGGCGGAATACCTAGCGTATTAATGAGACAGTGAACTTTCCTGCCTGGAGGCCCCCCTCCCAGTGCAGTACTTCTGGATCTGACCACAGACATATAGGCCCCTGTAAATCTGCCCGCTTTTCTGAAAGCATAATCTCTTCATATCCATTCTCTAATCATGTGTGCTTTCTTTAACACTTTGGGCTGCCCTAGCATCTTACATTCCTTTACTTTTTCCTAAAGCTTCCTTCTCCCTACCATGTGGTTGCTAGTTGGCTGCCTGTCTGACCTCCATGCAGGTTCCACCCTGCATGACCTCCTGGCTTTTCCCCCTTCTCCACCTCTTCCTCAAGGGGGCTGAGATTCCCAGCTGGCCTGCCCTGAGGATTTTTAAAATTCAAATACAATTGTCCTAAAGCCTCTGTTTGGGTCCATTCCTAAATTCTTTTGTTAATGAGACTAAGAACCCTCCAGGGGATGCTCTTTCTCCAGTTCATAAAGATCAAATCTTCAGGAGGTGTGGGCTTGCTAGAGAATGAGCATCACTGGAGGTGGTTTTTGAGAGTTCATACCCTTGTTCCACTTCCAGTTCATGTTCTCTGCTGCTTCTTTGCTGCTGAAGTTGTGAGCTCACAGCTTCCTGCTGCCATGCGTCCCTGTCATCTCTCTCTCTCTCTCTCTCTCTCTCTCTCTCTCTCTCTCTCTCTCTCTCTCTCTCTCTCTCTCTCATATAAGTTAAAATAAACTCTTGCACAAGTCATTTTTTGTCATAGATATGTTATCACAGCAACAAAATAGTGACCATTATGACGGAATAAATCCCTGAGAAGCAGACAGCCCCACGAGTACACAATAAAGATGAGAAAGTTTGTAAGAGGTATCCAATGCTAAGAAAAAATGCTGAATCAGTCTGAATTAAAAGTAAACCAAGGCAGGCTTTTATTCCAGAAAATATGCTCTCTCGAGCAAATCCATGGCCCTCCAGGACCATGGGGAAGCGTGCATCTGGGAGGCTGGCAGAGCCTTTTATAGGGGGTGTGGAAATGGTGACATGTAGGAATCTGGCCAAGTAAACCAGGCCAGGGGCTCAGATCTGGACACGGGTCTGAGGTCCTGAGGTGTCGTGGGAATCTGGCCTGACTGGAAAGGAGGGTCCTTATGGTCTATGCCATCTTGGTTTTTTGCCCCAGCCTCAACATCCCAGACTCTTAGGGTACAGGGAGGTGATGACTCTGCTCTAGCTTCTTCCTGCTGAGGTTCCTGTTGAAGGGAGGGAGAGTTGGGAGTAGGCAGGGCTGTGGGCACAGGGATGTAGGGATGTAAAGACCACTCTGGAGACCTCCTGGATGTGTTCCTGCAAGAAGTGAGGGAGACCAGGTGCTAAGATCAGAAGGAGTCTCCTGGTTGAGGTTGGAGAGAATCCTCTTACTGTTAAATGGTGTTGGTCGGAGGACAGGGTCTAAATGTGGGCTCTCCAGTTTCATCCGTCCAGGTATCCCAAGCATGGACATGCCAGCAGTATGTTGAATCTGACACTGCATCACCTGGTCAGGTGAAGACTGAGACAATAACAAGACAAAGGGCAACTGGTCATGGGTGTACCTGTAACACAGGGGCAGCAGAGGAAGGGTGAAAGTACAGAGGGTGAAGGCTGCCATACCCGACCATTCAGACCTGTCCTTGAGAGTCTGTGGAAAACCTGAGAATAGTAGGTCCCAGGTGTTTGATGGACCATCCATCCTGGGTTGGATCTCTCTTGAGTCTGGACAAATGGTAACAGTGTGGCTGGCCTAGTAGTTTGGCTGCTGAGGGCATAGTAAGGATGACAATGTGGGGACCAGTCCAGTATTTGTTTTTTTCTTCAAAGCCAATTTTTTTATTGAAGCTTTGTGTATTTCATACAAAATTTCAAATCAAATCTAGATGCCTGCCTCCCTCCCTGCCTCCCCACCCCACCAGAGCTCATGCATTCTGCCAAACATGTTTTTCATATTTTTCTCAGTCTCTGTCAAAATTCTCAATGCAGAAGTTTACTGTTTTGAGCAGCAGTTCACCATTTCAGTCAGTTCTTTGACCCAGTCTTGTTATTGTTGTTGTTATTCCTTTCAATATGCATGACTCAAAAATATGCACATATGCATGCCACATATATCATAGGTTTTAGCATCTTCAGCTTATGATTTTTTTTCTTTATTAGGCTGAAAGATGTCATGTTTGAAGGCTCCTCCTTGGCAAGCCCAAACCACCATCAGTTTTGCCCTTGTGCTCCACACTGGGTTTTTCCCTTCCCATGGTCACCAAATGAGGTCTAGTAAACACCATGTCCTCTCTTAATCTTCCTGTACTGGTCTCCATGATACAGCCTGGGTAGTCCAACAATGGCAGTCTGTACTCTTGAAGAGACTGAAACCCCAGTAGTAGCTCAGTCCACAAGCTGGATGTCTCAGCAGTCTCCATCTGGCACTGAAGGTTTGGAGGATTCTTGAAGAGACATGAGTCTTCAGTCCACATTGGAAGGTTGAAAAGCTGGTTTCATATCTTTGAAGGACAGCAAAAGCAGTGGCGGCCTCAGGGTAGCTGCACTTGCCAGTAAGAATTGGACAGGCAAAACAAACGCTTGTTTGTTTTTTTTTTTTTTTTTTTTTTTTTTTTTTTTTTTTTTTTTTACTTTTTGTATTTTTACTAAGATCTCAAGTTCCGTATCTGAAGTACAATTTGTCAGGCCTTACTATTTATTAATTTCTGGTTATACTCTCCTTCTGGATGTTTAAGGCCACACAGTTAGCCCAGATTAACCAAGGCTTTTTTTTCTTAAGGTGACTTGAGGATCTGTTCTTCAAGGGTCACTCAGGATTTTTTGCAGGGGAGCCCCTGGCTCCTTTTGGCTTTTTGTTTACCAGTTCCATCCAGTCGAGGACAAAGTCGAGTCTTGCTAGACTAGGCTTCCCTTTTTGAAGCATGAGCAGACATTCCTCTTTATAGACAGGACACTGGCTGAAGTCCCACTAGTGGATCTCTAAGACCTCCCTGCACAGGAATACTGGTGACTCACATTTGCAGGACATTTCAAGAGATGCCCCCATGCATATCCCCTGGGACTTAGTTGACCTCTGAGGGCAAGGAACAAAATTATCCCTTAAGACCCTGGGTCAAATTGGTATGGGCATTAAGTATGGTAGTTAAGAATCCAGAAAGGCTAAGGTATACCAGACTGATACTTTTAGCTACTGTGTAATATTTTAGAAAAGGCTTGGACTAAAGCTCAAGCAGCCTTGTATAAGAAATACTAAGAAGCACTCCCATAAAATAAATACTGTGGTTAGACATAATGTCATGACAAACTAGTTTTTTCCTCATTCTTTTGATCTTATATTACTCAAAAATGTGCATACATACCCTCCACCCATATACCAAAAGTTCCTAACTCTGAAAATAAATGGTAGCTTAGTTCTAGAACCTATTAAGGGATTCACAATATAAGAGCACAGTGGTTTTCAGATCACAAGGAATATAACATTAACATTACTCAGTTTGCCTTACAACTAGGTAATTGGCACTAGCATCCACAGATCAGGGATACCATTTGTTGTTCATTTTTCTGGGAATGTGTTACTTCACTTAATATGATATCTTCTAGTTCCATCCATTTACCTGCAATGTTCATGATGTCATCTTTCTTTACCTCTGCACAGAACTCCATTATGTAGATGTACCACATTTTCTCTATCCACTCCTCAGTTGAAGGGCACTTGGGTTGGTTCCAGCTCTTTGCTATTGTGAAAAAAACTACAATAAACATTGCTGTACATGTATGTCTGTGGTAACATGAGTCTTGTGGGTATATACCCAGGAGTGGTAAGCCTGGGTCAGGTGGTAAGCTCATTTTGAATCTTCCAAGGGTTCTCCACACTGCTTTCCATAGAGGCTGTATGAATTTACATTCCCACCAGCAGTGGATGAGTGTTCCCCTTTCCCCACAACCTCTCTAGGACTTGGGATCATTTGTTTCCTTGATCCTAACCAGTCTTATTGGAGTGAGATGATATCTGAGAGTGGTTTTAATTTGCATTTCCTTAATTATTAGCAATGTTGAACATTTTTTAAGATGTTTCTCAGCCACCTCTAATTCCTCACTTGTGAAGTCTCTGTTCAGCTCTTTGCTCCATCTTTTGAGTGAGTCATTTGTTTTCTTTCTTCTTTGTTTTTTGAGTAGTTTATATAGAATGGACTTTTTACTATATTAATTTTTCTAATCCATGAGCATGGGAGGTCTTTCCATCTTCTGATGTCTTCTTCAATTTCCTTCTTCAGGGGTTTAAAATTTTTTAATAGAGATCTTTGGTGTCTTTGGTTAGTTTTGCTCTTAGTTATCTCATTGATTTTGAGGATATTGTGAGTGGGAAGATCTCCTTGTATTCCTTTTTCAGTTTCTTGTTGTTGGTGTAAAAGAAAGGCTACTGATTTTTGTAGGTTAATTTTGTATCCTGCCACTTTACTGAAACTCTTAATCCTTTCTAGGAGTTTTCTGGTGGAGTTTTAGCATCCCTTAGGTAAACTATCATATTATCAGCAAAAAAGGGATAGCTTGACTTCCACTTTTCCAATTAGTACTCCTTTAATTTCCTTTTCTTGCCTTATTACCCTATATTTTCTTGCCTTATTGCACTATATTGAAGAGAAGTGGGGACAGGGGGAAGCCTTGCTGAGTTCCTACCTTTAAGGGGAATGCTTCTGTCTTTTCTCTATTTAGGATGATGTTGGCTGTGGGTTTTCTGTATATGGTTTTGATTACATTGAGGAATGATTCCTCCAATCCGATCCAATTCACTCTAGAACTTTAAGCCTGAAGGGATGCTGGATTTTGTCAAAGGCTTTTTCTGGGTCAATTGTGATGATCATGTGGTTTTTGTCATTCAGTCCATTTATATGTTTTATGTAGTTATTGATTTTTTATACTGAACCATCCCTGCATCTTTGGTTTGAATCCAACTTGCTCATGATGGATGATCTCTTTGATGTGGGTCTGTATGCAGTTTGCAAGTATTTTGTTGAAAATTTTTGCATCTGTGTTCATTAATGAGATGGGTCTATAGTTCTCCATTTTGGTTGTATTTTTGCCTGGTTTGGGTATTAGAGTGATGTTGGCTTCATAGAAGGAATTTGGGAGATTTCCCTCTGCTTATATCCTTCTGAACAGTTTGAGTAATAATAGTTGTAAGTCTTTTTGAAATTTTTTTTAGAATTCTGACATGAAGCCATCTGGGCCTGGGCTGTTTTTAGTTGGGAGTTTTCTTATTACATTTTCAATTTCTTCAAATATTATGGGTCTGTTTAAGCTGTCAGTCTCTTCTTGGTTAAGGTTTGGTGATTCCTAGGATTTCAGATATCTGTTTCTCCTAGGTTTTCAAACTTAGTAGCATATAGGTTTTTGAAGTATTCTCATATGATTGTCTGGATCTTTTCATTGTCTGTTGTGATATTTTCCCTTTCATCATGAATTCTATTGATTTGGAGTTGTTCTTTCTTTCCTTTGGTTAACTGGCCTAGAGGTCTGTCTATCTTGTTTATTCTTTCAAAGAACCAACTTTTGGATTCATTGATTTTTTGTATTGTTTTATTTGTTTCTATTTTATATTCTCATCAAGTAATAAAACCAATGTCTGATTGCATTAAAAATTATCTCAGGGAGCCAATGAGTGTATTGAGCTGAGCCTTTGTACAAAGCAGTGTGAAGTGTTGCTGACAGGTGTCTGGATGACCCAGGGGGACCCTCATTGGAGAGTCTTTACACAGGAGGTTGATGACTTGGCTGTGGCCCTGTGGATTATGGGCTGGCCTCTATATTTAGTCTTTTTTAGTCTACACATCCATTTCTCCTCAAGGCCAGGAGGCCAGATGAGATTAAGAGTATAACTGCGTAGAATGGGCTGGAACAAATGGCCAAATATTAAGATGAGGTTCACCCGTTTACTATCTTTTACATGAGAAGGTATTCATAAAAAGCCCAATTGTGATAACCATCTGTAAGCAGGCAAAGTTGAACTCATAAAGCTGACCGTTGTTTGGATCAGTAGATTGTTTTGTAAAACACTACCTTATTAACAGAACATTTAATGCAAATTATATACATAGAGTAGTGTAATAACTTAGTAGTACCTCTGTTTACTTTGTGGTTTTGTGAGTTTCTAGTTGAACCTGACAGTTCAAACATTTTTTCCTTTACAAACTTTGGAGAGTGTTTTTTCAAAACTGTGCTGGAGGTCTTGGGAAATCATGGCAAAACATTTTAAAATCGATGTCCATAACATCCAGTAAATGAAAAGAATTGCATTTGATGAGACCCTCATGTACTTCCAATAATAAGCATGCCTGCCAATATGTACAACCAGGACTCTAAAAACATTCCAATCTTAAAGGCCATTTTGTGCTCAGTCTCAAGCTGAGCCAAGCCAAGGTGGACATTACAAACCTGCAGTCTGGAATGCCTTGCAAAAGTTGCCTCTTGCAATGGTATTTTAGGAAGTACTTGCTACCATGTATCTTATTTGTTAAACTAGAGAAGATTGTATTAATATCAACAAATTTCCAAGGAAGTTACCTCATATTTGTCCAAAATGTATGCCTTCTGTGAAACACTACTTAAATTTTCTGTAAAGATCTAAGGGGCATTTATACTTTTGTTCTGGAAGCCTCAAGTCCATCCATGTTAATACCATTATGTATTATTAGGAATATTTAAAGTGCACCCTATTGGTTTCTGAATTAAGTAAATCAACCTTAGTACTCATTTTCACATTTGCATTAGTCTGTGTTAGTTATTACTTTTGTTGTTCATCATTATTACAAAATAGACCACCCCTATTAGTTGTTTTAATTACAAATATTTTTATATCATGAGATAAATAACAGTGGCCTCTGTCGGAAATAGCTTATGCCCTACCTGTCCCCAAGGACAGAATGTCTTTACTTTTTGGACGTTTTGTGGCCTCTACCCTGTCAGAAAGTCAGGTGACCAGCTGGCTCAAGAGAGGGGTCTTCAGGTCATTTAGAGACGAGTATTCCTGAATTTGAAGTGGGAGGGCCAACCCCAGCTCCAGAACCAGCTTCTCTGTGAGTTTAAACACGACATGATAATTTATAGCATGATGAATGTAAAGACATTTGTTTTTCTGTAAACAAAACTTAGCTCAATGGTTTACACCAGACAAAAGAATTAAGTCCAGTGGTAACTGCTCTCAGAGCACCTGTTCTCTTTATAAACTGGATACATTTGTTCAGGGAGTGCAGTTTTTTAACCTGTCTTGTCTGTATGACAAATGTCTACCCATCTTTAAAGCAAAAGTTTTTTTAGTCTCTTTTATTCCAGTGAGACCTCTGGATAATTTTTTCTTTAAATAGTTTTTTTAACCTTCCTTTAAAATTTATACTTTACCTATTTATATTAGATAGATTTATATTAGATAAGAGGCAATCCTACAGAGTAAGTTTTTCTATTAAATAAGTTCACCAGTCTGGATTAGAAAAAACACACTGAAATTTACCATATATAGTCTTGGATTAAACATTTGTAGTCTAGAGAATGAGGAACACAGAGAACAATAGCATTTTTATTTATCTATTTTTTAAAATATTTTATTTATTTCTGTATGTGTATGAGTGTACTGTCTGCATGTAGGTCTGTGCACCCGTGTCGTGCAAAGCTGCGGAGGTCAGAAGAGGGTGTCGGATTCCCCTGGAACTGGAGTTCTCCTGGAATTGGAGTTTCAGACGGTTTTCAGCCGCCATGTGGATGCCGGGGATTGAACCCGGTTCCTCTGCAAGAGCAGTCAGCACTCTTACCGCTAGGCCATCTCTCCAGCCCCAATAGCATTTTTAAAAAGAACTTGGAAACAGACTGTGTTAGAAGGCTGTAGGAAGAGTGCCAATTAGCACCCAGCAGGGTCATTTATGTCCTTTTCTTTTCAGTTTTTAAAATTTTTAAATTTTAAATTTATGTGTATGTGTGTTTTGTCCACGCATATTTAAGTTTCCTTTTGTGTGCCCTGCACATGGAAATCAGAAGAGGGGGTCGGATCCCCTGAAACTGGAATTATCGATGGTTATTAGTTGTGTGGAGGCTGGGAACCGAACCTAGGTCCTCTGGGAGAGCAGCCAGTGCTCTTAACCACTGAGCCATCTCTCCAGATCCCTTATTTAAAGTTTTTAAAGTGACAACTTTTGGGGGAGAGGTGGGAAGGTTGTAGATGCTTGGGCAATACTTCTGTGGGGTACTAGCCTAGGAGAAGTGGCTTACAGGGGATTGTAACTTCACTGAAATTGGGCCCTCTTGGGACAATGGATGTCCATAGGCTGTTTAATTTAACATTAGCTCCCTCCTTCGGAGAGTTTGTCTATTGACAGCACTCTAGTGAGTGCCTCCTGTTGACTGACCTCCTCACTTCATTTGTGGAGTTCAGGAGTTGCTGGCTGTGGAGCCACAGTTTCCATCCCTCTGAGTTTCATGTTGCACATTTAGAATGTCATTGGCCATTCTCTTTGCAGAGACATTGAATTGTGTAATATAAATCCTGATCAGGCTCCTGGTTAGGGGCCAACATCAGCCATATGTGATCACCATGGACCTGCCACTGTGGGACCGGGGTGTGGGACGTCCACCTCACTTCCCTGCTCCTGCATGTCGGCATCCAGCCTTGCCAGAAAGCAGTTCACACACACACACACACACACACACACACACACACACACTTTCACGCAGACAAGGTCAGTCCAATTTTTCTATACTGCCCTCAACCCAGAATTCCAAGACAAAAATCCCATATTATCAACAAAAAGGGTCATGGCTCTGTCCTTTCTGGCTGCTGACCTCAGCCAGAGACTACCAGGAAACTCCCAGGTCCATTTCCTAGATGTCCTCTAGGAAATGTCTAGTCAGAGGGTGCTCTGCAGCTCTTATGATTGAGGTTGATCCACTCCTCTTCTGCCAACCTGTTCAGTTGGGCAGGGCTCCACATCCCTGATCCAGGTTACTATCTCTCTCAGGTTCCCTGTGTTTGGGAATTGTGTTGCTAAGGACACTGGATGAGTAATTCTTTTTTATTTTTTTAGTTTATTTTTATATGTATGAATGTACTGTATGCATGTAGGTTGGTGCACCCATGTCATGCAGTGCTACGGAGGTCAGAAGAGGGTGTCAAATTCTCCTGGAACTGGAGTTCAAGATGGTTCTTAGCCACCATGTGGGTGCTGGGAATCGAACCCCGGCCCTCTGCAAGAGCAGTCACTGCTCTTAACCACTGAGCCATCTCTCCAGCCCCTGAGTAATTCTTCTTACAGGCAAAAGGAGTCTGCGGTGCAGTTTTAAGGGAAGTTGTCTTCCAATGTCCCAAGGAGGTCAAGCCAGAGACAAGAAAGCTCTCTTTACCTCCACAGTTCTGTCACCTTCACCAGGAAATTTTTACAAGCAAGACACCAAGAAGGTTCAAGAAGTATATTTTATTTACTCTTCAGCCTAGTCCAGAAGACATAAGACTCAAAAGTCTGAAACCCTCAGAGTGGAAATTCTTACATTTTATACCTTGGGCAGTGATTACAGCATAGGAAAATTACAAGCAGTTTTCTTCTTGACAGAAATGGAATGAGGGAGTTCCATTAGGACACTGAGAAAGTGGCTCTAGCTAGTTGTGTCAGTGTTCTAATCACGAGCTTGCCATCTGAAGTTGCTGACAAGAGACAAGGGTGGGGGGTATTAGGTTTTAATATCAAAAGCTTGCATGCAGCAAAGTACACTGGGAGAAAGTCTCTCCACAGGTTTACAAGGGATTCAGAAACTGAAATCCAAAGTTCCCTGGGAAGACCTGTGTCTTTTTAAGTAATCTTGGTGGTATTACTTTACTTAGTACAGCAGTTTCTATTTCCATCCATTTATGTACAAATTTCATAATTTCTTCTTCTCTCACTGCTGGTTATTCCCATTTCTTGTGTTACTGCTATTGTGAACAGAGCAGTAACAAACATGGATGTACAGGCATCTTTACAGAATGATGAGTCCTTTGGGTATATGCCAAGGAGTGGTAAAACCAGGCCATATGGTAGATGGATTTTTCACTTTTTAAAAGTTCTCCATGCTGCTTTCCATAGTTGTTTCACAAAGTTGCGTTTCCACCAGCAGTGAATGAACGTTCTCCTTTCTCCTCACCAGTATTTGGAGTCATTTGTTCTCTTGATTTTAGCCAGTCTGACTGGGGTACGATGGAATCTTAAAGTGGATTTTATCTGCATTTCTACAATTACTAAGGATGACAAGCAATTTAAAAACATTTTTATTGAAGTTTTGTGCATTTCATACATCATTTCTCAGTGGAATTTAGACTCATTCCCCTTTCCATGACCCTACCTCACCTGAATTCATGCATTCTGCCATACACATCTTGTATCTTTTTCTGAGTTTTTAAAAGTTTTTTCTATGCAGACGATTATTGTTTTGGGGAGAAGTTTACTGTTTTAGTTCTTTTTTTGTCCCAGTCCTTTTGTTGTTATTGTTCCCTCCAATTTGTGTTGCTTCAAAATATGCATATGTATCAAAGATCTCAATGTTAAACCCAAAATCCTGAAGGTGATAGAAAAAAAAAGTTGGCAACAACCTACAAGACAGACGTAGGAAAAGATTTTCTAAATCAGGCAGCAGCTGCACAGGAAATGAGGTCAACAGTCAACAAATGGGACTTCATCAAACTCAAAAGCTTCTGTACAGTGAAAGAAACAATAAAGGCAGTGAAGAGAAAACGCATGGAGTGGGAGGAAATCTTCACAAGTGACTCATCTGACAGAGCAAGAATATAGAAACTACTCAAAAAACAAAGAAGTAACAAAACAAATGACCTACTCAAAAGATGGAGTAAAGAGCTGAATAGAGACTTTGCCAGTGAGGAAGTAAAGATGGCTGAGAAGCCTCTTAAAAAGTGTTCAATATCGGGGCTGGAGAGAGCCTAGCAGTTAAGAGCACCGACTGCTCTTGGGGAGGACCTGGGTTCGATCCCCAGCACCCACATGGTGGCTAAGAACCATCTGTAACTCCAATTCCAGGAGAACTCCAGTTCTAGGGGAATTCGAGACCCTCTTCTGACCTCCACGGCATTGCAGGACACGGGTGCACAGACCTGCATGCAGACGGTACACTCATACACATACAAAAAAAAAGTGTTCAACATCATTAATATCTAAGGAAGTGCAAATTAAAACCATCCTCAGATATCATCTCACTCCAATAAGACTGGTCAAGATCAAGAAAACAAAAGACAACAAATGCTGGAGAGGTTGTAGGGAAAGAGAAACACTTATCCACTGCTGGTGGGAATGTAAACTCATTCAACCACTGTGGAAAGCAGTGTGGAGAACCCTTAAAAGACTCAAAATGAGCCTACCACCTGACACAGCCATATCACTCCTAGGTATATACCCACAAGACTCATTCTATCACAAAGATACATGCACAGCTATGTTTATTGCAGCTCTCTTCACAATAGTGAAGAGCTGGAACCAATCCAAATGCCCCTCAACTGACGTGTGGTTAACAAAAATGTGATACATCTACACAATGGAGTTCTATGCAGTTGTAAAGAAAGATGACATTGGGGCTGGAGAGATAGCCTAGCGGTTAAGAGCACCGACTGCTCTTGCAGAGGACCCAGGTTCGATCCCCAGCACCCACATGGCAGCTAAGAACCGTCTGTAACTCCAATTCCAGGAGAACTCCAGTTCCAGGGGAATCTGAGACCCTCTTCTGACCTCCGCGGCACTGCACGACATGGGTGCACAGACCTACATGCAGACAGTACACTCATACACATACAAAAATAAATAAAATTAAAAAAAATAAAAAAAAGAAAGATGACATCATGAACTTTGCAAGTCTATGGTTGGAACTCGAAGCCATTATGCTAAGTGAAGTAACACAGCCTCAGAAAAACAAGCAGTGAATGGTCTCCCTCTTGTAGATGCTAACACCAAATCCCCAGATGAGAGGCAAGCTGAACAACATTATTGTTATAATTCTGTTTTTCTGAAAGCAACTATGTTGTTATAATGTAAATCTCTTAACCGGATCTAGAATAGATCCACAACTTACTTTCAGACTCTGTAATTACTGTATATGAGTGGAAATTATATATGCATATTTTAGAGTAATATAAAATTAAAGGAGAAAATGTGAATTCCTAAACATAAGAAAAAGACTGAGAGAAAGATGCAGGACAGTTATGGCAGAGTGCATGATCTGGGGTGGGGTGGGGGGAAGGGGAAGGGGAATATGTCTAAACTGAACTGAGAAATGATGTCCAAAATACACAAAACATCAATAAAAACATTATAAAAAACCAAAATATTCATATATATTCCATATATATATATATATATATATAATGTGTGTGTGTCACACATATACTAAAATTATGTCATCTGAACTGTAAGTTAATTCCAAATCATATTTTGGAATTCATATTTTTCTCTTTTAATTTTATATTACTCTGAAATATGCATACATACCCTCCACCCATACACCCAAATTACAAAGTCTTACAAAAGAAGTGGTAGGTTAATTCTAGAGACCATTAAGGGATTCACATTATAACAGCACTGTCGCTTTCAGTTAAAAAGAAATATAACATTAATGTTGCTCAGTTTGCCTTACAAATATTGGTGCTAGCATCCACAAATGAGGGATTCCATTTGTCATTTGTTTTTCTGGGACTGTGTTAATTCACTTAACATAATGTCTTTGAGTTCCATTCATTTACCTGCAAAGTTCATGATGTCATCTTTTTTTTTATGTCATCTTTCTTTACTGCTGCATAGAACTCTATTGTATAGATGTACCACATTTTCTTTATTCACTAGTCACATAGGCATAGGAAAATACTTTCTTTTTGTTGACATTTTGTATATTTCATACATACTTTTTCATTCCAATTTGGATACCTTCCCCTCTCCCTGCCCTCCCCCACCCCAGTTTGTGCACTCTGCCAGATATATCTAGCATCTTTCTCTCAGTGTTTCCAAGGATTTTTTTTCTGCAGAAGCTTGTTGTTTTGAGCAGAATTTAACTGTATCAGTCAGTTCTTTGACCCAGCCCTTATGTTGTTGTTGTTCCCTCCCCTTTGTTGTTTATATAGGCATAATTTGAGTAATTATGCCTATATACATATATATCAACATTATGACCTCTGGGAATAAACTGTATTTTAATTCCTAAATATGTTTTAGGGTTCACATTTTTCCCTTTAATTTTATATTACTCTAGAATATTAATACATGGCTTCCACATATATATGGTAATTACAATGTGTGAATAAAAGTGGTAGGTCAAATCTAGAGCCCATTAAAAGATTCACTTTTTAACAGCACAGTTGCTTTCAGATAAAAGAAATATAATAATAAAGTTGCTCAGTTTGCCTTCCAACTGGGGATTTGGTGTTAACATCCACAAATGAGGGAAACCATTTGACTTTTTTTTTCTGGGACTGTGTTACTTCACTTAACATAATGGCTTCGAGTTCCATCCATATACTTGCAAAGTTCATGATGTCATCTTTCTTTACTGCTGCACAGAACTCCTTGTGTAGATGTACCATATTTTTGTTATCCACACATCAGTTGAGGGGCATTTGGGTTGGTTCCAGCTCTTCACTATTGTGAAGAGAGCTGCAATAAACATAGCTGTGCATGTATCTTTGTGGTAGGATGAGTCTTGTGGGTATATACCTAGGAGTGATATGGCTGTGTCAGGTGGTAGGCTCATTTTGAGTCTTTTAAGAGTTCTCCACACTGCTTTCCACAGTGGTTATATGAGTTTACATTCCCGCCAGCAGTGGATGAGTGTTCCCCTTTCCCCACAACCTCTCCAGCATTTGGTGTCTTTTGTTTTTTTGATCTTGGCCAGTCTTATTGGAGTGAGGTAATATCTGAGAGTGGTTTTAATCTGCATTTCCTTAGATATTAACGACATTGAACACTTTTTAATAGGTTTCTCAGCCATCTTTACTTCCTTACTGATGAAGTCTCTGTTCAGCTATCTACTCCATCTTTTGAGTAGGTCATTTGTGGGAATAGGATTTTACTTGGCTCAAAGCAGGACTGCAGAATTTTTCCCTGGGGACTCTTCATGAGGTAGGGGCAGGCAGACTTCCTGTCTCTCCTACTTCTGCAAATTCCTAACCCTATCAGCCTCTTCCTTTGATGTATTGAGCAAAGATGGCACACCTCCAGCCTCCTGTTTACACAAACAGTAGCTCCAGTAGCTCAGTCATCTCAAGATGGCTCGCACTTCCCTTCTCCTCATTTCACACCCTGCTGCCCCACTTCCTTGCCCAGAGCACAGTAGCCTTCAATATACAGACCTCAAGATTAGACATTACCTTTCCTACTCCCAGACACCAAGAGGTTCTCATCATTTTTCTACTACTCTTCTACAGCCCCAGTATGCTTTTACCTGTGCCCTACAGAAAATGTAAATACCAAATTAAACTCCTAGAGATAAAAATCACAGTCTGGGAAGTTAAAAATTGTTTTGTTCAAGGCCAACCGGGTCTACACAGTGAATTCCAGGACAGCTGGAGCTACAGGGAGACCCTGTCCCAAAAAGACAAAAAAAAAATTGTTTTAAGAACTTTAATAACTAAACTGATAATTCCCAAACTAAAAATATGCTAACTGTATTTTAGAAGGTAAATTTACAATTCTATATGTTTACTATAATTTTTTAGTTTTTATTTACTAATAAGACTACATGGGGCTGGAGAGATGGCCTAGTGGTTAAGAGCACTGACTGCTATTGCAGAGGACCCGGGTTCGATCCCCAGCACCCACATGGCAGCTAAGAACAGTCTTTAACTCTAGTTCCAGGGGAATCCGACACCATCTTCTGACCTGCACAGCATTGCATGACACGGGTGCACAAACCTACATGCAGACAGTACATTCATACACATAAAAAAAAAATAAATAAAAATTTAAAAAAAGACTACCAATCAACAATACAGTAAAATTTTTCATTATTCCTGTAATGTGAGTTTGGCATTCACTCCTCTTTCAAATTCTCCAACCTATACAAAGTTTTTCAATGTATTAATGTTATTTTTAAGGAAATGCTGATATAATAAAAATGAACTTTTTAAAGCCAAAAAAAAAATATATATA
>VZQC01007204.1:89882-113581 GCA_009823505.1 Rhizomys pruinosus
TATATATATATATACACCTCACTGACAGAAATAAAACTGAGTTACTTTTCTGCCTGCTCTCTGTGTGTGTAAGTCCGTTCATTTTCCACAGGTGATCTCCTGCGGTTTCCCCTCCCCCCTTCCTGCCAGAGCTAAGCCTAGAGACTGTCGGCCTGCAGGCAGGGGGCAATCCTGGAGCTGAGCCAAGAAGGGAAGAACAGCGTGAGGAATGTGGTCACGCGTGACTCAAAGACATCGAACAACAACATTCATTTGTTTTCTAAGCAGTCTATATATTCTGGACATTAATGCTCTGTCAGATGTATCAGTGGTTAAGATTTCCTTCCACTCTGTGGGTTTTCTCCTCACTTCCTTGATTGTTTCTTTCATTGTACAGAAGCTTTTGAGCTTGATGAAGTCCCACTTGTCAACTGTTGGAAATAAGGAAAAGATTTTCTCAAGCAGCAGCTGTTCAGAAAATAAGGTAGACAATTGACCTTTAAACTCAAGAGCTTCTGTACAGTGAAAGAAACAATCAATGAAGTGAAGAGAAAACCCACAGAATGAGAGGAAGCCTTCACTGCTGATACATCTGACAGAGTATTAACATCCAGAATATATGAACTTCTCAAAAAACAAAGAAATAAAAAAAAAAAAATAACTCAAAAGATGGAGTAAAGAGCTGAACAGAGACTTCACAAGTGAGGAAGTAAAGATAGCTGAGAAACATCTTAAAAAGTGTTCAACATTGTTAGTAATTAAGGAACTAATTAAGTTAAAACCACTTTAAGATATCATCTCACTCCAAGAAGACTGTCCAAAGTCAAGAAAACAAAAGATACCAAATGCTGGAGAGGGTTGGGGGAAAGGGGAACACTCATCCACTGCTGGTGGGAATGTAAACTCATACAATCCCTATGGAACACAGTGTGGAGAACCCTTGAAAGACTCAAAATGAGTCTACCAGCTGACCCAGTCATACTACTCCTGGGTATACACCCACAAGACTCATTCTACTGCAAAAATACATGCACAGCCATATTTATTGGAGCTCTCTTCACAATAGTGAAAAGCTGGAACCAACCCAAATGCCCCTCAACTGACGAGTGGATAATGAGTGTACATCTACACAATGGAATACTATTCAGAAAATGAACTTTGTAGCTAAATGGATGGAACTCAAGGCATCATGCTAAGTGAAGTAACTCAGTCCCAGAAAAACAAATGGTATAGGTATGCTTTTCCTTAATTTAGGGAAGTTTTCTTCTGTGAGCCTATTGAAGATGGTTAACATTATTGACCTGGGATTATTCTCCTTCCTGTATGCCTATGATACACAGATTCCTTCTATTTATGGTAACCCATGTTTCCTGTGTATTTCATTCCTTTGTTAAAAATAATATATCGTCTTGGCTTGAGGAGTACAGTTCTTCCACTTTGTTGATTTGTCTTGATATTCCATTTTCCATTTCATCCACTCTGCTTGTGAGGCTTGTTTTTCATATTATTTGTGTTTTTGCATTGTCATTTGGGTATATGTATGTCTTTTGTTGGTTGTGTATCTGATAGGAAATTCTACTCTGACTTTGTTTAGTTGAAGTTTTGTTCTGTTTGTATTGTAGATGTAGCTTGGTTGCTTTTTGCTCAGGTTTGAAAAGTTAGTTCGTGTATGCTTCATTTTCTTCTGGGGTATTAGCCTGGTCTGTGTAGCAGGTAGATCTGTGGTAGGCACATCAGGAGGGGGCCAAGGGTGACACATGGGTGAGGACCACCTGTGGAGTGTCTAATAAGCAAAGCTGGAGAACTGATCTAGTCTGGACACATGAGATCAGGACACAGTGGGTGTTTCTGGACTAAGAGGGCAGTGTAGAGTTCTGAGGAGAAAGGAGAAGGGCCAGGCTTGGGTCTAAGGGTAGAAGGGACATTGTGTGGGGAGAGAGTGGAGCTTCAGGCTGCAGGGTAATCAAGGCACAGTGGGCAAGATCCAACTTATCAGGGTGATAGGCAGTTCTGAGACAGGTCAGGAGACCAGGGGTGAAGGGATGATGAGGACAGCCTGTGGAGGGTCTAACAAACTATGCTAGAGCATTAAGCTAGTTTGGGTTAAGAAGCTAGTCTGGAAATCTGAGGTGCAAGAGCAGGAGCTGGCCTGGACCCAAGGGTAGAAAGGGAGCCCAGCTCAGGGAGAGGAATGGGTTGGCTTTTTAATGGGTCAGAAAGGCCTCTTTAGAGTTAAGTATGAATTGGAAGAAAGACTGCATGTATCTCCAGCGCTCCATGATTGGCCACGAAGAAACCTTCCATACTTACCTCTAGGAATAAAAGACAGATACTTGTTTACTTTCTTCTCAACTGTTTCTTCAAATTGGCAATAAACTGGTTTATATGATACAACAAAAGGAGGCTCATAACTGAGGTAGTGTTTGTGTGAGCTATTAGAGCCAGGCAACTATATCTTATTTTGTGGATTGGAGCAATGAAAGTCAGTCTTAGTATTCTGGGACTTTTTCTTTTTTAATCAGTCATAATTATATGCTTACTGATAGTTAAAAATATGATGTGAGCTTGAAGACTATAACTCTGGGTCTTTATGACCGATTACCAGGAAGTGTCCCATAGTTACTCCATGAATTAGGCAAAGAAGGATACATGTTTACTTACTTATTTTTCAACTGTTTGATTCTTCAAAGGCAATTAGTAGGATCTTTACTCACTGGCAATAAAAGTGGTCACATGTTACAGGAAAAGGAGGCACATAATTGAGACTGTGTTTGTACTAACTCTGAGAGCTATGCCCATAAACTTGTTTTTTGGTTTGAGATTAGGAAAATCATTCTTTGGTTTCGGAGTCTTGGGCATCTTCATTGGTCACTAAAATCATTATAGTTAACAATGCATCATCAGAAATTGGAAGAAAAAATGCATATATGTTAGACTATCTGTGATTGATTGGCAACAGAGAAACATAAAATTTACCTGAAATGCAGGAGAACAGAGCACCTTTAGTGACTTCCTAAATATCTGTTTTTTCTTTTTTAAAAATTTTTTTATTGAAGTTTTGTGAAATTCATACAACATTTCTCAGTCCAATTTACACTCATTCCCATGCACGCCACCCCACCTGAATTCATGCATTTTGCCATACATGTCTTGCAACTTTTTCTCAGTCTTTTTACTTTTATTTATTTATTTTTTAAATTTGTTGTTTTACATATATTTTTTGTACAAGATTATGTTACGAATCGAATCTAGACCCATGTACCCCCCCACCAGATTCACCCTTTCAGTCAGTTCTTTGATGAAGTCTTTTCTGTTGTTGTTCTTTATGTATCACTCTCAACAAGAAATGTTTACAACTAGGTTATTGGAGCTAGCATCCACAGATGAGGGATACAATTGGTCGTTTGTTTTTCTGGGACTGTGTTACTTCACTTAACATAATATCTTCCAGTTCCATCCATTTACCTGCAAAGTTCATGATGTTGTCTTTTTTTACTGCTACGTAGAACTCCATTGTGTTGATGTAGCACATTTTCTCTATCCACTCGTCAGTTGAGGGGCATTTGGGTTGGTTCCAGCTTTTTGCTATTGTGAACAGAGCTGCAATAATCATAGATATACATGTATCTCTGCAGTAAGATGAGCCTTGTGGGTATATTCCCAGGAGTGGTATGACTGGGTCAGGTGGTAAGCTCATTTTGAGTCTTCCAAGGGTTCTCCACACTATTTTCCATAGTGGCTGTACAAGTTTACATTCCCACCAGCAATGGATGAGTGTTCCCCTTTCCCCACAACCTCTCCAGCACTTGGTATCATTTGTTTTCTTGATCCTAGCCAGTCTTATCGGAGTGAGATGATATCTTAAAATGGTTATAATTTGCATTTCCCTAATTATTAGTAATACTGAACACTTTTTAAGATGTTTCTCAGCCATCTCTAATTCCTCACTTGTGAAGTCTCTGTAAAGCTCTTTGCTCCATCTTTTGAGTGATTCATTTGCTTTCTTTCTTCTTTGTTTTTTGAGTAGTTTATATACTCTGGAAATCAATGGTTTGTCAAATGTATCTGCAGTGAAGGTTTCCTCCCACTCTGTGGGTTTTCTCTTCACTTCCTTTATTGTTTCTTTTGATGTACAGAAGCTTTTGAGTTTAATGAGGTCCCATTTGTCAATTGTCGACCTTAATTCTTGCGCAGCTGCTGTCTGATTTAGAAAGTCTTTTCCTACACCTATGTCTTCTAGTCTGCTGCCAACTTTTTCTTCTATCGCCTTCAGAGTTTGGGGTTGCACATTGAGGTCTTTGATCCATCTGGAATTGACAGTTGTACAGGGCAAGAGGTAGGGGTTTAATTTCATTCTTCTACAACTGGTGATCCAGTTTTGCCAACACCACTTGCTGAAGGTGCTGTCTTTCCTCCATTGTGTCTTCTTGGCCCCTTTGAAAAATATGAGGTGGCTGAAATTGTATGTGCTCAAGTTTGGATCTTCAATTTTGTTCCATTGGTCAACAGGTCTGTTTTTGTGCTGGTAACAAGCTGTTTTATGACTGTAGCCCTGTAGTATAGTTTGAAGTCTGGTATAGAAATCCTCCCTCTATTGCTCTTTTCACTCAGGTTTGCTTTGGTTATTTGGGGTCTTTTGTTTTTCCATATGAAATTAAGGATTTCCAAGCCTGTGAAGAAACTCTTGGGGATTTTAATTGAGATTGCATTAAATTTGCAGAAGTTTTGGAAGAATGGACATTTTTATGGATATATCTTAATGGAATATTAATTTTCCCAATCCATGAGCATGGGAGGTTTTTAAATCTTTTGAGGTCTTCTTCAATTTCTTTCTTCAGTGGTTTAAATTTACTGTTGTAGAGATCTTTGGTGTTTTTGGATAGGTTTGTTCCCAGGTATTTTATTGTTTTGAGGCTATTGTGAGTGGGAAGGTCTCCTTTATTCCTTCTTCAGTTGCTTGTTGTTGCTGTAAAGAAAGGCTACTGATTTTTCTATGCTAATTTTGTATCCTGCCACTTTACTGAAACTCTTACTCGTTTCTAGGAGTTTTATAGTGGAGGTTTTAGCATCCCTTAAGTAAACAACCATATCATCAGCAAAAAGAGATAGTTTGACTTCCTCTTTTCCAATTAGAACTCCTTTAATTTCTTATTCTTGCCTTATTGCCCTAGCAAGGGGCAATATTGCAATGTCCCACAGTAGTACCATGGTGATCACAATTGTCACTGTCCTGTCAAAACTGTCATTACAGTATTCCATTATTGCATACATTTGTGCTTTGTTGCTCTGTTCTATCCCAATGTTCCACTCTCTCAGGATGTGATCAATTTTCATCAGAATTGTCTCCTGTTACTATCACAATAGTCCTCTGACCTATCACAGTCACTCAGTGTCCCATCACAATACTTTACACTCTCATCACAATGCTCCATTTTTCATTCACAATTCTTTACTCTCCCTTCACACTGCTCTACTGTGTCATGACAATAAACCATTCTTGGATCACAATGGTTAATTGTCCTGTCACAGTGCTCCCATCTTATCAAATCACAATTCTCCACTGTCTCAACACACTCCACTGTTACATCACATGTTTCATTGTAAACAAATGGTAGACCCATCTCATAACAATGTTCCACTGCTCCATCATTCTACTTCCATAAAATGTTCTACTTTGTTATAACAATATTCCATTGGGCCAATGTATAATCACATTGCTAAAAAATGTTCCATTTTTGTATCATTAATAAACCACAGTGGCCAACTGTCCAATCATAATCTTCTAATGTGATGATATTGTCCCGTTTCTTTGCATTGCAGTGGCCCTCTGTCCCATCTCAGTGCCCGTCTCATCTCAGTGCTTGCCTCCTTGCTCCCATCTCTCATCACACACAATGCTCCCATTTTTTGCATCAAAAGTGTCCACAGTATTGTCACTATTCTCCTCTATCACAAAACATTGGTGCAAAATTCTTAATACTTGATTTCATCACGATGCATCATTGTTGTTATGAAACTGTAGAATTGTCCCATAAAAATGATCCACTCTTCAAAATTTTCCATATTTGCACCGCATGCTCTGTTGTTGCATCACAATGTTCCATTGTTACATCACAGTGGACCTTCATTATCATCACGATCCACTGTCTCATCACATTGGTGAATTTTTGTATCACAATGATCCATTCCACTGTCATATCACATTTGTATCAGGATTGTCCACTGTCCCATGATAATCTGACACTGGTACTTCATTTTTGCACTACTGAGTATGCTTGTCCTAGGACATGTTCCATTTCTATATCACAGTGGACCACTCTCTTAATATACAAATATCTACTGTCTCAAATCAGTGCTCCCCATCTCAAAACAATGCTCCATTACTGCATTATTATGATCCACTGTCTCATTGTTAGTATAACAATGGTCCATTCTCCTATCACAATGCTCCACTGTTCCATGCTCCATTGTTATGTCACAATTCTCCATCAATTGGTCTCACCATAATGTATCACATTTGTCTCTGTCCTAAACTTATGGTTGTCCACTGTCTCATCACAATCCTCTATTCTATTGTGATGGGTCCACTGTCCCATTAATAATCCTCTATTCTATTATGATAAGGCCCATTGTTGCATCCTAATGGTGCCTTGTCCTATCAAAATGCTCGTCTCAAGTTCGCCTCTTGAAATGCCCCCCTCTCCCATTACACACAGTGCTCCATTTTTTCAGTCTAAGTGTCTACAGTACTATCACATTTCCCTCATCCAAAAATTCCACAGTATTCCATTATTTAATCACAATGCACCATTGTTGCATCACTACCTCATCACAGTGTACTGTGTCCTCACAATGCTCAGGGGATCACAATTCTACTGTGGAATGCACCAGTGTTGCAGCACAAGGTCCACTGTCTTTCCACAGTGGTCCATTACTCTCTCTCATCACAATTGTCCAGTGTCCACACTCCTCTCTCCTGACAGTGTTCTATTATTGCATAACAGTCTTCACTGTCTCATCACAGTGGTCCAGTCTCTACTGTCTCATCATAATGGTCTATTTTTCCATCACAATGGTCCATTTTAACTCTATTTTAAGTCACAATAGTGCACTCACATAACATTACTCCACACCATTGTTGTATCACAGTGGTCCACCATGTCACCACAATGCTCCAGTTTTATAACAATGATCCTGTCCTATCACAATGCTTCACTTTAATATCAATTTTCTATTGTGGTATTACAATGAATCACTAGCCCATCACAATGCTCCAAGCTCTCAACACAATGTTCTGCTGAACTTCCAAACTTTATCATCACGATTCCCCATTGCTATATCAAAATGTTCCATTATTCAATCATACTATTGTCTCATGACAATGCTCCATTTTCACGTTACTGAGGTCCAATCCAATGTTCCTTTACATCCTCCCACTCTTTGATCACAATGATGTTTGACTATCCCATCACAATACTCCCATGCCTACTCACAGTACCCTATTTTTCCAAAAAATTTGGTCCTCTACAGTGGTCCACTGACCTATCACAATGCTCCTGTCTTTCCAGAATTGTTCATTACTCTCTCATCACAATTTTCCAGTGTCCACTCTCCTCTGATAATGCTCCTCTGTCTCATAACAACACTCTATTGTTGGATAACTGTGGTCCACTTTCACATTGCTTCTTCAAAGTGCACAATGCTCCACTGGATCACAGCAATCCACTGTCCTATTTAATGTTCCCTTGTCCTAGCAGTCGCATAGTGGTCCACTGTTGCATCACAGTGCTATGTTTTTATATTATAATAGTCTGATGTCCTTTCTATTGTTAACTCACAATGATTCTCATCACAATGCTCCACTATGTCATCACAATGCTCCACTATCACATAGTCTAGTGCCTTACCACAATATTCCTAACAATGCTTTGTGACAATCCTTCATTGTTATAGAACATAGTATATCACAATGCTCTAGCACAGTGATCTACTATCTCATCACAGAGCTCCACCATTGCATCATAACAGTCCATTGTCCTACCATAATACTCAATTGTTGCATCAGAATGATCCAATTTCCCATAACTTGCAGCATTGAAAAATGTTTGACTGTCCTATCACAATGTTCTACAAGCTCATCAAAATTACCATTATTCTTAAAAAAATGACCATTAGTACTGTTCCATCACAGTGCTCCCCTGTCCCATCATAATGCTCCATTGTTGCATCTCAGTCCTTCTGACTCACTCCTTCATGACAGTACTCCACTGTTACAATACAACTCAATTGTTCCACTGTTTCATCACAATGATGAAAATGGTCCAATGCTAAGGTACAATGTTCCTCTGCTCATCAAAATGATCCCATATTGATACTTCTGTTGTTTTGTTGTCTATGATCCAATCAAAATGCTCCATTGTTGCACCACAATGGTTGTTTCCCATTACAGTGGTCCAAATCCTCATCACTTTGTTCCATTTTTGCACCAATTTATCAAAGTGGTCTGTTGTCACATAAAAATGCTGTGTTATCTCATCTGGATGACCTTCCTACCACAATGCTCCATTATCCTAATATACTCAGTTGTATCATATTGTCCTATCACAATTTTCACCTTTCCATCATAATGGTTCCTTCTCTCATAAGAGTGCTTCATTGTTGAATAACTTGGTCCACTGGTCCATTATTCAGCCACAATATCATGAGATAATTGAGAATCACTCTAGTGACTCCTCAAAAATTTCCATTGTTACATCACTTGGTTTGGTCTCATAGTAGGGCTTCGTGTTGAATTACAATAGTCCACTGTTCCATCATAATATATCATCCATTGTCTCATCACAATGTTCAGTTGTCACATACATATAACGATGCTTCATTGTTACATACATTACTATCGCAATGAATCCATACATAATAATGGTCCATTGTTTCATCAGGAAGATCCACTTTCCCATCACAATGCTCTGCTGTGTTATCACAATGGTCCATTGTCCTATCACAGTGTTTCTCAGTCTCATCACAATACTCCATTTTTTAGATTAATGCTGCTCTGTCCCATCACAATGCTTGTCTGCCTCATCACTATGGTGCAATATCCCAATTATAGCTATTTGAGTATTGGGATGGGAATTTGAATCTCTGTAATTCAACTTTGAAGCATCATCAAGAGATAGACAAGCATTGTGATGGGACAGAGCAATCAGTGCTCCATTCTTGTCTCACAATGCTCTGCTGTCTCATCACTGTGGTCCAATACTCCATCACAGTGCTCCTCTGGATCACTGCAAAACTCCATTGTTGCATCTTGATGGTTAATTGTCCTAACACAGTGCTCCATTGTCTCATCACAATGCTCCACATTCTCATAACAATTCTCCATTGTTTTACTAAATGTCCATCAAATGCTGCACTGTCTCCTCTCAGTGATCCATTGTTGCATTACAATTGCCCATAGTCCTTTCACATCAGTCCACCTTCACAACACAATACTCTTTGTTTCATGAAAAATTCCACTCTTTTATCACAATTCTTCCTAATACTAATATGGTCCTCTATGCTGCCACAGTGTCCCACTGTCTCTTCACAAAGCTACACATCTACATCACAATGGTACAGTGTCCTAACACAATGCTTTATTATTGCAGGACATTATTTTCCTGTTAACAATGCTCCACTGCTGTATCACAGTGGTCCAAGGTACTATCGCAATGTTTTCCTGTGTCATAAAAATGCTCCATTTGGCAGGAACTGACTTGGAAGCCACTCCCACGAAGGCTAACGGAAAATGTCAAATGACAGTCCAACTCCAGCTTTAAGGCCTAATAACCACATCAATGATTGTCACAGCAAACAACATTGGTGCAGTCGTAGTAGTTTTTAAAAAATAAAATACTTTTATTGATGTTTTGTGTATTTCATACATCATTTTTACCCCACCCCAGTTCATATATTCTGCCATACATGTCCGTCATCTTTCTCTCAGTCTTTTTAAAGTTTTTCTCTGGTGAGGTTTATTGTTTTGGGCAGAAATTAACTGTATCAGTCAGTTCTTTGACCCAGTCTTTATCTGTCAGTTCTTTGACCCAGAGTTTTGTGGGTATATACCCAAGAGTGGTATGACTGATCAGGTGGTAGTCTCATTTTGAGTCTTTTAAAGGTTCTCCACACTGCTTTCCATAGCGGTTGTAAGAGTTTACATTCCCATCAGCAGTGGATGAGTATTCCCCTTTCCCCACAACCTCTCCAGCATTTGGTGTCTTTTGTTTTCTTGATCTTGGTCAGTCTTATTAGAGTGAGATAATAACTTAAGAATGGTTTTAATTTGCATTTCCTTAATTATTAGTGATGTTGAATGCTTTTTAAGATGTTTCTCCAGTGAGGAAGTAAAGATGGTGTAGTAGTAGTAGTAGTAGTAGTAGTAGTAGTACTTTTATCTTGAGGGTACTCGACAGCTACATAAATGGACTTAAACCCCAGTCAATGGGAAGAAATTAATGTGTGGTCCTATGAATATAGCCAAGTACACATGGCTGAAGAGGTCATAGATCTTAGGGAAAACCACAAGATTTTCACATCCTTAGACTAATGTAATTTCTCATTATATGGAAAAATATGGATACTTATGTTTACAGACAAGTAGCCCCATCACTGCTCATCACAGAAGCTTCTTTTGCAACTGTGTAATAATCTATTACACAGTTACACAACTAGTCATATACAGACATTGTCTATGAAGTGACACATCAACAATGCACCCTCCACACTTAAGGCTTGCATAACATAGAAATAATGGGTAAAGAGGACACTAGTGAATATTTCAATTCTCATCAATGAAGCTTCCTCATGCAACAGAGTTCCAAGAACAAATGGTTACAAATGGCCAAGGCATAGAGAATAAGAGTCTGCAGAATATGGGTCTTTGGACAGGACTCCTATATTAAACTCCACCCACCCCAGGGCTCAGGGACCATTGCTAAAGAAGGGAGAAAGTATATGACCATATGGAAATAGAGTCCTGAAGAATCCTGAGACCCTAATCATATAAACCATCAATAGCATCATAAAACGGCAAGAGCATCACCATGAAAAGACCCATGGAGACACAAGCAGACAAAAATGCATCATAGAACTGTGGAAAGGGGTACCAGGCCCCAAACTTAGTTGAAGAATTATTGGCAGCTTATTACTTCTGGTTGAGGAAGAGCTGATCTTCTTAAACTCTAGATAGGCTGACTAGACCTCGGTGGATGAACTCGCACTTGTCTGGAGACACTAACTTTGACATGATAGCCCTTAACACAAATGACAGACTGTATGACTCCCAGTAAGGGAGTGGGGTTATGGGATGGTGCCAATGGGGAAGGGGTGTAAAGATGATTAAGATGTTCTGTATGAAATACACAAAAATTCAATAAGTTTTCCTCAGAAATGTTCCATTTATGTATCACAGGGATCCTCTGACAGATCAAAGTGTTCCAGCTTTCATCAAAATATTACATTGTTGCATCAAATTATCCCACCATCCTATCACTATGTTTCACTGACCAAATCCATACTCAATTATTTTATAATGATTATTTTTTTCATGACAATGATTCTTTGTCTTAACATTCGCTGGCCCATCACAATGATCTTCTGTCTCTAAACAACTGCTGCATCACATTGTCCACTGTTCAACCACAATGCTCCATTGCTAATCACAATAATCCACTGTCCTAGCATAATTATCCATTGTTGCAGTGCTACCTCTGCAATGCTCCCCCTTTCTCATAAAAATGCCTCATTGTTGTATCACATGGTCCACTGTCCAATTACAATTCTCCATTGTTGCATCACATAGTCTGCTGTCCAAACACAATGCTCCATTGTCTCAACTTAATGCTCCATTATTACATCATAATGTTACAATTTCCCATCATAATGCTCTACTCTCTCACAGTGCCCCATTTCTGTATAACAGTGGTCCACTGGTCCACTGGTCCACTGCCCTTTATAACCAAGTATTGTGTCATTGCATTGCTTCATTGTTGTATCATGGTGGTCTACTGTCCAATCACAAAGCTCCACACTCTCAACACAATGGTCTTCTTTAAATTGTTGCATTGTGGGGCTGGAGAGATGGCCTGGTGGTTAAGAGCACCGACTGCTCTTGCAGAGGACCTGGGTTCGATCCCCAGCACCCACATGGCAGCTAAGAACCGTCTGTAACTCCAATTCCAGGAGAACTCCAGTTCCAGGAGAATCCGAGACCCTCTTCTGACCTCTGCAGCATTGCACAACACGGATGCACAAACCTACATGCAGACAGTACATTCATACACATACAAAGAAAATTAAAAAATTTAAAAAAATAAATAAAAAATAAATTGTTGCATCGTGATAGTCCTCTTTCATATCTCTGTGGTCGAATATATCAGCTCACACTTCCCTCTGTCATCACAGTGCTCCATTATTACATCCAAATAGTCAATCAAATAGTACCCTGTCTGAGCACAATGCTACATTCCTTAACATCTTTAGGTTGAGAGTTAGGGCTAGGTCTAGGACTAAGCCTAGATCTAGTGATAGAAAGGTATAGGGTTAGAGTTATGGGTAGGGCTCATGCTAGGGTTAAGGGTAGAAGGGTAGACCTAGAACTAGGTTTAGAATTAGGATTAGGAAAAAAAGAAATAGGACTAGGGCTAGGAATAAGCATAGGGCTGGGGATAAAGTTAGGGTTAGAGATAGAATTAAGATTATGTCTATGGTTGTGGTTATGGTTAGGGTTATGGTTAGGATTATGGTTAAGGTTAGGGTTAGAGGTAGGTTCAGGCTTAGGGTTAGGACTATGATTAGGAGTAGGATTAGGAGAGAGGTAGGACTAGATTTAGGATTAGGGCTAAAGTTAAAGTTAGGGCTAAGGATAGGGGTATGACTAGTGCCAGGGTGAGTTAGGGTTAGGATTAGATTTAGGGCTTTAGCCAGGGTTAGGACTACAGCTAGGATTAGAGTTAGCATTGGAATTATGGCCAGGGTTAAAGCTAGGGCTATATGGTTAGGGTTACAGTCTGAGTTAGTCTTAGGGCCAGTTCTAGGGCTAAGGCTGGAGTTAGTATTAGATGTGTGGCTAGGCCAGAGGTAGTGCTAGGGAAAGTGTAAGGATTATTTTAGTGATAGTTTGGGGGCTAGGGCCATGGTTACATTTAGGTTTAAGGGTTGGTTTAAGCCTGGGGCTAGGAATAGGGGAAAGGCAAGGCTTACAGTTAGGTTTATGGTTACTGTTAAGTTTATTGTTAGGCCTAGGGCTAGGGCTAGCACTATAACTAGAATGATTACTAGTGGGTTAGGGTTAGGACCAGGGCCCAGGCTCTCACTGCTCACAAAATCAGTCTTAGGTATAAGACTCCTTTTCTTGTACCAGTTGTTTATTGTCAATCAAAATTTTAAAAACCTCATCACAGCCTTTGAAAAAACAGATATTTGTGTGGTCCATGAAAGCAGTGTGGAGAACCCTTAAAAGACTCAAAATAAGTCTACCACCTGACCCAGTCATACTACTCCTTGGTATATACCCACAAGACTCATCCTACTACAAAGATACATGCAAATCTGTGTTTATTGCAGCTTTCTTCACAATAGCAAAGAGATAGAACCAACCCAAATGCCTCTCAACTGATGACTAGATAACAAAAATGTGGTACATCTACACAATGGAGTTCTATGCAGTGGTAAAGAAAGATGACATCAGGAAATTTGCAGGTAAATGGATGGAACTAGAAGACATTATACTAAGTGAAGTAACAGTCCCAGAAAAACAAAGAATGAATGGTATCCCTCATCTGTGGATGCTAGCACCAAATACCTAGTAGTAAGGCAAACTGAGCAATGTGTGTGTGTATGTGTGTGTGTGTATGTGTGTGTGTGTGTGTGTGTGTGTTTCTTTTACCTGAAAACAACTGTACCATTATAATATGAATACCTTAATGGGATCTAGAATTAACCTACCACTTATTTTCAGACTTTGTAATTGTGGTATATGGGGGGAAGGTATGTATGCATACTTTAGAGTAATATAAAATTAAATGGGAAAAATGTGAATTCCTAACCATGTTTTAGAATTAATATACAGTTTACTTTCAGACAACATAATTTTGGTATAGGTGTAAAGAGCAATATGCATATTTTGGAGCAATACAAATTGGAGGGAACAACAACAAAAGGACTGGGTCAAAGAACTGACTGAAACAGTATACTTCAGCCCAAAACAATAAACTTCTGGGACTGAGGTTTATTGTTTATTGTTTATTTTTAAAAAGACTGAGAAGAGGGTTCAGTGGTTAGATCAGGGACTTGCCAGGACCACCTGAAGCACAGAGTACTGGGGCATGGGCTAAGTTAGCCATAGCCACCCACCCGACCCCCACCAACTGGCATTGCTGAGAGTGTCCAAGTGGATTTTTTGGAGAACCTTCAGAACAGAAAGTGAAGAGTAAATTAGACTTCCAATATATAAACAAAATTGAAAGCTTGAAACCTAGACAAATCAACTCTCCATAAACAAGGAGGAAAAAAAAAGGCATCTGAAGGAGGCAAGTAAAACAAGCCTTCAACACAGTGAAAGGGCATTTGTGATTCACATCAAAATACAGGCAAAAAAAGGGAAACCCACATGCCAGGGACATGATGAAGGGACAACAAAGGAAAGGTGCAGGATAATTCCACACCAAGCTCCACCAACCCTGTAGGAGATTGCTACAGTGGGATCCCCCTGAGGGTGACCCAAGAAACAGATCTCAGAGGAACAATTGAAGGCATATTCAGGGAAATTAGAGAACATAAAGAACAAGTCAGAGAACAAAGGAGAGAGAATGAAAAACTCAAGAAGGACCTAGAGGGAGACAATGACAAACTTTGGAAAGAACTAAAGGGAGAGAATGACAAACTCCAGAAAAAAAACTAGAGGGAGAAAATGACAAACTCTGGAAGAAAGTGGAAACACTGAAAAAGGAAGCCAACCAGCAAAGGAGCACCAAGAAGAGATTGAGAAGCTCCAGGAAGAAGTGGAAATACTAAAGAAATCACAGGATGAAATGAAAAAGGAAATAGAACATTCATCCAATCAAGAGGAAAGAAATGGAAAAAGTCTCAGAAATAGAATGGAGGAAGCAGAACAAAGAATACCAGACCTGGAAGATAACACAGAGCAAGTAAAAATCTCAAATAAAGATTACAAACAATTTAAAAATACACAAAAGTGGAACAACCAGGGAATATGGGACACTATGAAGATATCAAACCTCCACATCATAGGAATAGAGGAAGGGGAAGAATCCCAAGAGAATAGTATCGATCAGATATTCAACAGAATAATAAATGAAATTTTCCCCAAACTAAAAAAAGACAAACCCGGGCTGGAGAGATGGCCTAGCAGTTAAGAGCACCGACCGCTCTTACAGAGGACCCGGGTTCGATCCCCAGCACCCACATGGCGGCTGAGAACCGTCTGAAGCTCCAATTCCAGGAGAACTCCAGTTCCACGGGAATCTGAGACCCTCTTCTGAACTCCGCGGCGTTGCACGACATGGGTGCACAGACTTGCATGCAGACAGTACATTCATACACATACAGAAATAAATAAAAATTAATAAAAAAAATTAAAAAAAAGACAAACCCATACAAATACAAGACGCACATAGAACTCCAAACAGACAAAATCAGAAAAGAAACTCCACATGCCATATCATAATTAAAATGCTAGATGCCCAAACCAAAGACAAAATTCTGCAAGCCACAAGAGAAAACAACAAGTCACATATCCTTATCATCAGAATTATGACTGACTTCTCAACACAAACCAGGAAAGCAAGAAGAACATGGAGCAAAGCATTCCCAGTGTTAAAGGACTATGGATGCCAACTTAGGTTACTATGTCCATCAAAATGTCAATTATAGTTGAAAGAGAGAAAAAAAAATCTTCCACGACATAAAGAAGATGATAGAATACATGTCTGGAAAACCAACACTTCAGAAAATACTTGAAGCAATCCAAAGGACAGAAGAGAGGTGCAACCATCCCCAAGCAACTAGAAAGAGAAGCTAAGAAAAACATAACTGCACAAGTAGAAACAGAGACTAAAAGTGCAAATGGATAATAAGGTGAAAGGAAGCAACATGCATCTTTCAATTATAACCTTAAATATTAATGTACTAAACTCCCCAATTAAAGGACATAGATGGGGAGATTGGATTAGGAAACAAAACCCATCTATATGCTGTCTACAAGAATCCATCTCAATCTCAAGGATAGGTACCAACTTAAGGTGAAGGGATGGAAAAATATTCCAAGCAAATGGTTCCAAAAAGAAAGCAGGTGTTGCTATTTTAATATCAGACAAAATAGACTTCAAAGTAAAAGAAATCAAAAGAGAAAAAGAGGTCCATTATATCTTTATCAAAGGAACAATCAACCATGAAGACTTCACAATCATGAATATATATCCACAAAACTTTGGTGCACCAAACTTTAAAAAGACAATTTTTCAGGTCCTCAAGGACAGATTAACCACAGTACACTCATAGTAGGGGACTTCAATACCGCACTAAGTCCTTTGGACAGATCAACAGGACTAAGAATAAACAGAGAGACATCTGAACTGAATGATACATCAGATGGACCTCTACCGAATATTCTACCCAAACACCAGATAATACACTTTGTCCTCAGCACCCCATGGAACATTCTCCAAAATAGACCACATACTGGAACATAGAAAAAAATCAACAAATACAAAAAGATTGAAATAATTTCATGCATTCTATCAGGACACAGTGCAATAAAACTCAATATCAACACCAGGATAAGCCCTACAACCTACAAGAATACATGGAGACTAAACAAAACTCTCCTGAATAATGAATGGGTCAAGGAAGAAAGAAAGAAAGAAAGAAAGAAAGAAAGAAAGAAAGAAAGAAAGAAAGAAAGAAAGAAAGAAAAGAAAAGCATTCCTGGAATGACTATAATAACACAACACAACAAAACCTATGGGACACTTTAAAAGCAGTCCTAAGAGGGAAGTTTATAACCCTGAGCGCCTCCATCAAAAAAACAGAAAATGCACAAGTGAACAATCTAACACTGCAGCTACGAACACTTGAGAGTCAACAAGAGATGAACCCTAAACGCAGAAGACAGGTAGAAATAACAAAAATCAGAGCAGAAATCAATGAAATAGAAACAAAGAAAACCATACTAAAAATCAATGAATCCAAAAGCTGGTTCTTTGAAAGAATAAACAAGATAGATAGACCTCTAGCCCAGTTAACCAAAAGAAAGAAGGAACAACTCCAAATCAATAGAATCCATGATGAAAGGGGAAATATCACAACAGACAATGAAAAGATCCAGATGATCATACGGGAACACTTCAAAAATCTATACTCTACTCAGTTTGAAAACCTAGAAGAAATGGATGAATATCTGAAATCCTGGGAATCACCAAAGCTCAACCAAGAAGAGATCGACTGCTTAAACAGACCCATAATATATGAAGAAATTGAAGATGTAATAAGAAACCTCCCAACTAAAAAAATCCCAGGCCCAGATGGTTTCACAGCAGAATTCTATAAAAATTTTCAAAAAGACTTACAATGTTTATTACTCAAATTGTTCAGATGGATACAGAGGGAATTCTTCCAAATTCCTGCTATGAAACCAGCATCACACTATTACCAAAACCAGGCAAAGATACAAACAAAAAGGAGAACTATAGACCCATCTCACCAATGAACACAAATGCTGAAATTCTAAACATGATACTTGCAAATCGCATGCAGACCCACATCAAGATTATCCATCATGACCAAGTTTGATTCATACCAGAAATGCAGGGATGGTTCAACATACAAAAATCAATAAATATCATCAAACATATAAATGGACTGAAAGACAAAAACCACACCATCATCTCAATTGACGTGGAAAAATCTTTTGACAAAATCCAGCATCCCTTCATAATTAAAGTCCTAGAGGGAATTGGATTGGAGGGATCATTCCTCAGTGTAATCAAAGCCATATACAGGACTCCCACAGCCAATATAATCCTAAATGGGGAAATGACAGAAGCATTCCTTTTAAAGGTAGGAACTCGGCAAGGCTGCCCCCTGTCACCATTCCTTTTCAATATAGTGCTTGAAATATTGCACTATATATTTTCAATATAGTGCTTGAAATATTGCACTGGAAATTTTGGTTAGTGACAGTCATGATTTGTGATAGTACTATAGACACTGAAAAATGGAACATGGTGTGGAATGAGAGAGGGGATCCTTGTGGTGGGATTTGGACAACTTTTATGCATGAGACAACCAAGCATTGTGATAAGACAATGGACTATAGTAATGAAGCAATGGAGCATTGTGTTGAGATAGGGGAGCATTAATTTGAGACAATGGACCACTGTGATACAAAAATGGAGCATTATGATGAGACAGTGAAGCATTGTCATAGGGCAAGGGTCTATAATGATATAACAATGAAGTACTAGTGTCACAAATGAGACAGTGTACTATTGTGAGGTAACAAGAGAATTGAGTTCTAAATGTGATTCAATTGTGATGAGACAGGATAGAATTGTGATGGAATTTTTGTAATTTAACAAGTGAGCATTGGGTAGGACTATGGCACATTATGATGTAACAATTGAACATTGTTGAGTATTGCCATGAGATAGAAGACCACTGTGATGGAAAAACAAAGGACTGTGATAGAATGGTAGAGCACTGTATAACATTGTGTTGGGATATTGGACCTTTGTGATGCAACAATAGAGCAATGAATAACATGGCAGGCAATTTTGATGAAACAATGGAGGAGTGTGTGGAGGCAATGGAGCATTTTATAGTGACAGTGGACCAAAGTGATGCAACAGGGAGACTTTTTTTGAGATAGGGAACAGTGGACTATGCAAACAGACTGCAGGGTATTGTGAAAGGACAGGAATATTTCGAAGGAACAATTGTCATAAGATGTAGGAATACTGTGATGGGACAGGAGACCACTGTAATGCAGCAGAGGAGCACTGCTAAGACACTACAATATTTTCATGAGAGAGTGGTTCATTGTGATGCAAAAATGGAGCATTGTTGTGACAGATTAGAAGATCAATGTGAGACAGTGGGCCAAGTGTGTTATGACTAGAGCATTGTTATAGGACAATGGAAAATTTTGATACAAATATGGAACATTATAATAGACTGGATTAGACATTTGGGTACTGTGGCAGAATAATGGAGTATTAACAGGACATTGTGAGTGAACAATGGAGCATTGCATTGGACGGTGCATTATCGTGATATAAAATGCAGTGTTGTGCTAGAGACTTCAGTGAATTTTTTCAAAATGTTTAACAACAGTAAAATGGAAGAGCATTTTCATGTATCCTGAGTGAACACTTGTAGGCATCATGTCGTGAGTAGTGCTCCTCATGTGGCCTCCACATCCTGAGCAGCGCTCCTCACATGGCCTTCATGTCCTGAGCAGTGCTCCTCACCATTGCCTTCACTTCCTGAGCAGCCCTCCTCACCATGGCCTTCACTTCCTGAGCAGCCCTCCTCACCGTGGCCTTCATGTCCTGAGCAGTGCTCCTCACCATTGCCTTCACTTCCTGAGCAGCCCTCCTCACCATGGCCTTCACGTCCTGAGCAGCCCTTCTCACATGGCCTTCACGTCCTGTGCAGCCGTCTTCACCATGGCCTTCATGTCCTGTGCAGCCCTCCTCACCATGGCCTTCACGTCCTGAGCAGCCCTCCTCACCATGACCTTCATGTCCTGAGCAGCCCTCCTCACCATGGCCTTCACGTCCTGAGCAGTCCTCCTCACCGTGACCTTCATGTCCTGAGCAGCCCTCCTCACCATGGCCTTCACGTCCTGAGCAGCCCTCCTCACCATGGCCTTCACGTCCTGTGCAGCCGTCCTCACCATGGCCTTCACGTCCTGAGCAGCCCTCCTCACATGGCCTTCACGTCCTGTGCAGTCGTCCTCACCATGGCTTTCACATCCTGAGCAGCCCTCCTCACCATGGCCTTCATGTCCTGAGCAGCCCTCCTCACCGTGGCCTTCACGTCCTGAGCAGACCTCCTCACTGTGACCATCAGCAAAATGACAGCTGATTTTTCATTTCTGCCTGTCATGAATATTGGCTGCTTTTAACACTTTGTGCAATTGTTTCTCCTTGTTCTCTGGAGTTTTAACTCTAAAAGATTGGTGGAAAGATTGTCGGAAGGGCTTTTGTAAGCCTCCAAAATGGTTCTGAGTCCAGACCAAGCCAGTGACTCTGATCATCCCATTTGGGCATACTTACTTGACCTGGAATCTCTGGGCATCACAGATGGGCCTTGAACCTGGAGCCGGTGGAGGACATGGAGGACTGGGTGGCAACATGGTGCCACTACCATGCAGCAGCTGAGTCTGAGAAGGGGGTACCTCCACCTGCAGCAGCTGAGACTCAGAAGAAGCACCTGCACCACCACCAATTATTGCCAGGCCCAGGCCACCTGGTAGTGAAGGCCTTCAATCTGACCTATGCCGGATTGGCAAACTGCTGCCTCTACTGCCCCCTCAGTCCAAGAAGCTCTTACAGATGGAGACTCTGCACCTGGCCATCTGCTACAGCTCTTATCTGAACCACGTCCTGGACAGGAGACACCATAGGAGTCTGCCAGTCCTGGAGTTTGCCAAAGAGGACCTACTGTGGAGGCTGTCCTGGAGATGCTTGAGACCTTGATGACTCACTCAGTAGCCATCCAGACACACCTGTGGTGGTGGTTAGGGGGAGTCTGCAGCCTGTTCTCTCTGGTCATCAAAGCAACAGGGGGAGGTTTCCAACACTGGGAGGCAGGGTTGCCTGGAAAGCCTTGGGGCTCACTGGAAGCATTTTTCAGTGAAGAATAACCAAGATGAACTGCAAGGGAGCCCCCCTGGCTGCATTAGCATCCCCTTAAGGGTTGTTGCTGTAAGCACTGGAGGCTTTGAGGTGTCCTTTGTTTATAAATCTCTGTGTTTTCATAGAAGGAGGGTAGAATTTTAGAGTCCAGGGTCTTGACTTTATGACTATTTGAGATTTTTCTAGTTGACAAATCATCAAACTTTGGTGGTGGTCAGGCGGAACACTGAAGCTCTTTTCAAATACAGAGATATTGAGACACAGAAAGATGTATCAGGAAAATTTTTGTTGTAGTCAAATGAAAGACTTTAAATACGCCCTGAATATTTGGTAAGGTTAAAACATACACATTGACAACAGACACTGTCGGAGGGTGTGAGCCTGGAGACATTTAACCCCAAGGTAAGAAGCTAAGTTATAATAAATGGAAAGTTTAATATCTGATTGTTCAGGTGAAGTGTCCCTTGAAATATCAACACAACCCCACCAATTTGAGACCTTGACATTTGATCTCATGGGTGTAGTTTGACAACTTATTTTTATTTATGTTAGAAGCAGTAGAGTATTTTTCTTAATACATTTATTTTCAGTGTGGTGATGATTTTACTTTGGATACTTCCTGGCATTTTATTTATAGTAATGAGTTAACACGTTTTTTCCTGTGGACTAATTGCATCTAGCTTTTCACATGTTTTTTGAAATCATCTTGTGGCCTTTCTTTTTGGCTCTAATTATATTACACTTCTCTTTTTCTAAGCAAATATTATATGTTAAGATATTCTTTCGTTGTGAGATCAGCAGCACTAGCTCTTTCTGATCAGATCAGACAATGGGCATTGTGATGCATTATGTATAGGGATATACTATGATGTAACAATGGACCATTATGATGACAAGTTATAGTATTGTGAAGCAAGCACTGTGTTGGGATAGTAGATCATTATGAGTTAACACTGAAACACTGTGATAGGAGAGTGGACCATTGTGGTATATACTCTGATGACAGTGCTCCTGTATCTCATCACAATGTTCCATTTCTGTATCACTGTGGTCCACTGTCTTATCAAAATGTTCCATTAACTCCAGAATGGAGCTTGTTGTGACAGAGTAAATCATGGTGATGGAAAAATGGACCATTATTATGCAGCAATGAAGCACTGTGATGACAGGGAGCACATTGTTTAGAGACAGTGAGACATGGTGAGTTAAAGATGGAACATTTTGAAAGATAGTGTGTAGGAACCCTCCAGGCCAGCCGGCAGAGTTCCAAGGCCATGACCAGGAAGAGGTGAGTAGACAATGGAGAACTGAACTCCGGGAGCTGGGTGAACAGCAGGGAGGATGCAAGCACCTGCCGGCTCATTTATTGTGGGAAAGACAAGGATTTATATATGAATGTCCCCTGCTTCTTTTGGAAGTGCCTTGGGTGCTGATCAAACCACTGACTCAGGTGTTGCCTCCAAGCACAGGTTAAATCTGTTCAGTATTCGAGAAGGTCAAGCATGCCGCTGCAGGTGTGCAACACTCTACATATCCACCCCTTTTGCTTTCAAACAAAAAAAGATGACAAACATAGTGGGAGCCGGAGTGCATAGCTCAGACCTCACTTCTAGCATTCCAAATATCTGACTGTGTCTTAGGTTGTCCTGACCAACAGGATCTTACCCGTCATTGGCTAACCAGCCACCAAAAAGGAAATGCTAGGAATAGTGTTTGTCTGGGTGGGAGTAGAGGCAAACACAAAGATGATTTCTTTAACTTTTTAATTTTTATTGAGTGCATTTCATACATTTCTTTTTAATCAAATTTAGACTCATTCCCCCATCCTTGCCCACCCCTCTTCCTCCCCCACTCCGCCCCCCTGGATTCTGTCATTCTCATCAATTCCCGTCTTTCATCTTTTTCTCAGTCTTTTAGATGCACAAGTTTACTGTTTTGGTCAATTATTTGAATAGGTTTTTCTCTCTCTTTTTTGGTTCCCTTTGATTTTATATTATTACAAAATATGCATATGTGCACTCACTCCACACATAAATCAAAATTACAAAATCTGAAAATAAACTATAGGTTAATTCCAAAGCACATTTAGAGATTCACATTTTATGTGATCTGAAAACAATTGTGCTCTTATATTGTAGAATCCCTTAAAAAATAAACAAAAATTTAAAAAAGAGATTCACATTTTAACAGTAAATTTGCATACAGGTAAAAAGAAGTATAACTTTACATTCTCTCTTTTTTTAGGATATGAATATTAATATTCCTATATGATAGAACACACCATAGGATTACATAAGGATAAATTATGAATGGATGTAGCATGTATCAATAGAAAAACTATTATTTTACAAAATATTTTTAACTGTTTTATATATATATATATATATATATATATGTGTGTGTGTGTGTGTGTGTGTGTGTGTGACAATGCGCTCAGCAAGATGGCTTGGTAGTTAAAAGTACTTGCCATACAAGACTGGCAACCTGAGTTTGAACCCCCTGGAAAGGTAGAAGGAGAGAACCAGCTCCACAAAGTTGTTCTCTGACCTCCACATTTTTTTTTGTGTGTGTCGCATTTGCACACACACACACAATAATAAGTGGATAAATAGTAAATGAAAAGGAATTATTATCAATACTGTTGGACTAGTTTGACTCTAGGACAGCCTCAGGCCTGGCCATGTGATGTGTGATAAATATGAAAAACTAATCATGTGCATAAAGTCACTCTGCCTGTCCTTCCATGACCTAGACAATACTCAGTAGTGCTAGCCGGGCGTGGTGGCACAAGCCTTTAAT
>VZQC01007204.1:114340-142131 GCA_009823505.1 Rhizomys pruinosus
TTTTTTTTTTTTTTTGGTCTTTTTGAGACAGGGTCTCCCTGTAGCCCCAGCTGTCCTGGAACTCACTCTGTAGACCAGGCTGGCCTTGAACTCACAAAGATCCGCCTGCCTCTGCCTCCCAAGTGCTAGGATTAAAGGCGTACGGCAAGAATCTTCTCTTCTATCACACAAGGTTCTCCTCTTCTCTCACAATGTTCTCCTCTTCTCTCAATGTTCTACTATTTTCTCACAATCTTTTACTCTTGTCTCACAGAGTTCTACTCTTCCCTCACAGAATTCTACTCTTCATTCACAGTGTTCTACTCTTCACTCACAATGATCTACTCTTCTCTCACAATATTCTGTCCTTCTCTCACAATTTTCTACTCTTCTCTCACAATGTTCTACCCCTCTATCACAGAGTTCTCCTCTTCTACTCCCACAATGTTTTACTCTTCTCTCACAATATTCTACTCTTCTCTCACAATTTTCTACTCTTCTATCACAATGTTCTGCTCTTCTCTCACAATGTTCTACTCTTCTATCACAATGTTGTACTCTTCTCTTACAATGTTCTACTCTTCCTTCCTAATGTTCAACTCTTGTCTCACAATGTTCTATTCTTCTCTCACGGTCTTCTTCTCTTCTCTCACAGAGTTCTACTATTCTTTCACAATGTTCTACTCTTCTATCACAAAGTTCTACTCTTCTCTCATGATGTTCTCCTCTTCTATTCAAAATGTTCTAGTCTTCTCTCACAGAGTTCTTTTCGGTCACAATGTTCTACTCTTCTATGACTATATTCTACTCTTCTTTCACAATGTTGTACTCTTCTATCACGATGTTCTACTCTTCTCTCACACTGTTCTACTCTTCTATCTCAAAATTCTACTCTTCTATCACAGAGTTCCTCTCTTCTACCACAATGTTGTACTCTTTTCTCACAATGTTCTACTTTTCCCTCAACATCTTCTACACTTCCATCACAATGTTCTAATTTTGCCTCACAATGTTCTACTCTTCTCTCACAATGCAATACTCTTCACTCACAATGTTCTACTCTTCTTTCACAATGTTCTACTCTTCTTTCACAATGTTCTACTCTTCTTCTATCACAGTGTTCTACTCTTCTATCACAATATTCTACTCTTCTATCACAATGTTCTACTCTTCTCTCACAGTGTTCTACTCTTCTATTACATTGGTCTACTCTTCACTCACAGAGTTCTACTCTTCTATCACAATGTTGTATTCTTCTTTCAAAATGTACTATTTTTCCCTCACAATCTCTACTCTTCCATCAAATTGTTCTACTCTTCTTTCACAATGTTCTACTCTTCTCTCACAATTTTCTGCGCTTCTCTCACAATGTTCTTTTCTACCATAATATTCTCTTCTCTCACAGAGTCCCTCTCTTCTTCTATCACGGTGTTCTACTCTTCTATCACAATATTCTACTCTTCTATCACAATGTTATACTCTTCTCTCATAATGTTCTACTTTTCCCTCACAGTATTCTACTCTTTCATCACAATGTTCTATTCTTCCCAACAATGTCTTACTCTTCTCTCACAATTTTCTACTCTTCTCTCACAATGTTCCCCATTTCCCTCACAATCTTCTCCTCTTCCATCACAATGTTCTACTCTTCCCTCACAATGTTGTACTCTTCTATCATGAGGGTCTACTATTCTCTCACAATGTTCTACTCTTTTCTCACAGAGTTCTACTCTTCTTTTTTTTTAATTTTATTTATTTCTGTATGTGTATGAATGTACTGTCTGCATGCAAGTTTGTGCACCCGTGTCGTGCAATGCCGTGGAGGTCAGAAGAGGGTGTCAGATTCCCCTGGAACTGGAGTTCTCCTAGAATTGGAGTTTCAGACGGTTCTCAGCCGCCATGTGGGTGCTGGGGATCGAACCCGGGTCCTCTGTAAGAGCGGTCGGTGCTCTTAACCGCTAGGCCATCTCTCCAGTCCCTGACGCCCTCTTCTGACCTCCATGGCATTGCACTACACAGGTGCACAGACCTACATGCAGACAGTACATTCATACACATAAATAAATGAATAAAAAAAGATAATGGAGAGCACCCAATGTGATACAACAATGGAGAACTGTGATGATGACAGCACAAGCAGAGGACTATTACACAAATATGGAGCATTGGGATGTGAAACACAGTGTTATGATAGTGGAGTATTAGACCAATGGACCACAGCAATGAAACGATTGAACATTGTAATTATGTAATGGAGCATTGTGATCAAGCAGTTGACCTTTGTGATGAAACATTGTGATAAGCCAGTGGATGATTGTGAGGTACCAATGGCGCATTGTGATGACATTATTGAGCACTATGATGGAATTTTGGACCATTGTTTTGGGACAGAGGAGAATTGTGGTAGTGCTATGGATACTTGTGATGAAAAAATGGAGCTTTGTTTGTGTTGAGAGAATTTGTGTGTGATGAGAGATGGGACATTTTTTGTGTGATGAAAGATGGGACATTTTGGTGGAGTTTTGGGCTGGTGTCATTCAACAAGGGAGCATGAGACAGGGACAGGGGACCATTGTGATGTAACAATGGAATATTCTGATAAGATAGTGGACTGCTGGGATGAAATAATGGAGCACAGTGATGAGACAGTGAAACATTGTGATCTAATAATGGAGCACTGCCAAATAGAACACAGGATTGTGATGGAACAGTGGACCATTTTGAGTTGACAAAAGAGCATTGTGTTAGGATAGGCAACACAAAATACAGCATTTTGATGAGATCATGGAACACTGTGATGGTGCATCAAGTGATGTAACAGTGAAGCATTGTGAAGAGAGGGGGGCATTGTTATCCACTATGATGTAACAAAGAAGCCTGTCATGATGGAGTAGAATCTTGTGATAGGATAGTGGACCATTGTGACTTAACACTGAAGCATTGTGTTAGAAGGTGAACCACTGTTATGCAAAAATGGATCAATATGATGTAACAGTGGAGCATTGCAATGAAAGATGGGAGCATTGGGATGGGACCTTGGACTACTGTGATTAAAGGAACATTATGATGAGAAAATGGAGCACTGATTTTGGACAGTGTACCTTTGTGGTAAAGCAATGGAGGCTTGTGGTAGGATGGTGGACAATTCTGATGAAGCAATGGAGCTGTGTAATGAGGCAATCAAGCATTTTGATGTGACAGTGGAGCATTTTGATAGGATATTTAACCATGGTGATGAGACTTTGGAGCATTGTGAAAGATAAATGGATCATTTTAATTGAGCAACAGAGCCCTGTTATGAGATAGAGAGGCATTGTGATGGGAAAGAATCATTTTGATGATTCTTTTGATGAGAATGTGAAGGGACATTCAACCATTGTGATGTGAAAATGGAGCATTAGGATGGGACAGTTTAGCATTGAGATTGTACAATGAACCATTTTCTGTAAAAATGGAGAATTGTGGTGAGAAGGGGGATTAAGGTGATGCAACAATGCACCATTGTGGAGCTGAGATTGTGGAGCCACAAGGGAGCATTATAATAAGAGTGGAGAACTGAGATGCAATTGTGATAAGGCAATGGACCTTTGTGATTGAACAATGGAATATTGTGATGGGTGGGTGAGTGCATTGTGATGCAAAATGGAGCATTGTCACAAGGACAGGGGAATACGTGATGTTATAATCAAACAGTGATGAGACATGTTTCAGGACAATTAAGTTTTGTGATGAGACAGTGGAACAATGTGATGTGACAATGGTGAATTGTGATAAAATTGGGATGTATTGTGATGAGATTTTGGACTATTGTTTTGGGACAGTGGAGCTTTGTGATAAGAAAATGGAGCATTGTGATGAGAGAGGGTAACATTGTGATGGAATTGAGTTTGGGACTATTGTAATGCAATAAGGGAGCATTGTGATGAGACAGCTACACATTATCATGAGTCAGGGCACCATCATGATGTAACAATGGAGCATTAGAGCATTATGATAGGACAGTGTGATGAAACAGTGGAGCAGAGTGGACCACTGTAATGCAATGAGATAGAGGAGCAATGTGATAGCAGAGTGGGTGATTATGATGTAACAATGATTCTGTGTGTTAAGCAATAGGAGAGGGGGCATTGTTATAAAACAATGGAGCATTCTGATGATAATATGGCAGAATTGTTATGGTACAATGTACCACTATGATGTAACACATTGGAGAAATGACATGACACAATACAGCAATTACAGTGGAGCACTGTAATGCAACAATGGGGCATTATGATGAGACATGGAGTATTTTGCTGTGACAGTGGAATACAGTGATGCAGGATGGAGCATGGTGCTAGGACAGTGGACCACTGTGATGAGAATGTTCAACATTGTGAAAGGACAGGAAACCATTTTGAAAGGACAGGAAACCATTTTGATGGAGCATTGCCAAAAGAAAGGGAAGCATTATGATGGGGCATTGTGTCATTGTGATGAAGGAGCACTGTGATGGGACAGTTGATTACTGTGACACAGCAGTGTAGCATTATGCTGTGACTGGAAAATTGTGATAGGACCATGTAATACAATAATGAGTCATTGTTACAAGACAGGGGAGTATTATGATAGGACAGGGAAACATGTACAAATAGAGCATTGGGACCATTATAATGAAAATGGAGCATTATTATGAGACAATTGAATATTGTTATGGAGCAGTGGGCCATTATGATGCAACGATGGAGTAGTGTGAAAAGTCATTGGACCATTGGAATGTGACTATGGAGCATTGTAATAGGACAGTGGAACCTTGGGATACAACCTTGGAGCACTGTGATTGGACATGAAACACTGAATATAAAAGCGGACCACAGTGCATGATTTTGATGCAACAGTGGAACACAATGATGAGACGATGGAGCACTGAGGTAGGACAGTGGACCACTGTGATTCATTAGTAGAACACTATGGATCATTGTATTACAACATTAGAGCATTATGATAAGATAGTGGAGCATTTTGATGGCAGTGTGGATCAGCATGATATAAAAATAGACCATTGCAATAAGACTGTAGAGTACTGTGATGCAATTTTGAAGCATAGTAGACCACTGTAATAGGAGAGTTAACAATTGTGATGAGACAGTGGAGCATTTTAATACAAAGTAACATTTGTGTAGCATTGTGATGTGGACCATTGTGATGAGATAGTAGAGCACGGTGCTAGGACAGTAAACCATTATGATGCAACAATGGAGCATTGTGCTGAGATAAGGGGAATTTGATGGTGTCCCATGTGATGAAAAAAAATCACTGTGTTGAGACAATAGAACATTGCTGTAGGACAGTAGATCATTGTCATTCAATAATGGAGCTTTGTGATACAAAGTGGACCATTGTGATGCAACAATGGAAGATTGCGATAGGACAGTAAATGATAATGAAGAATAAGTGGACCATTGTGAGGATATAGGAGAAAGAGACGAGGGAGCACTGTGGTGAGATAACCAAGCATTGTACAAAAAGTAATGTAAAATGGACCATTATGATGCAACAATGGAATAGAATATGATGATGGAGCAGTAGACCATTGTGATGGGATGGAAGTATTGTGATGAGACAAAAGAGCATTATGATTAGACAACTGACCATTGTGTATGCAACAGTGGAACACTGATAGAACAGTGGACTATCTTGATGTAACAACAGAAAGCTTTAATGAGAAAAATGAACATTTTAAGGAGGCAGTGGACCATTATGTAGAGAAGTGGAGCACTGTGATGGCAGTGGATGACTGTGATGCAACATTTGTGTATTTTGAACAGAGGAGAGCATTTTGTTGGGACAGTGGACCATTGTGATTCAACAATGGAACATAGTGATAAGAGAATTGAGCATTGTATCAGAAGAGTGGATCATTTTGATTTAACAATGGAGACATGATGAGAAAACAGAGCGCTGTGATGGGATATTGTTCAATTATGTTGAAGCAGGGGAGTATGGTGGTAGGCCAGTGGAGCATGTGATGCAGAAACTAGTATGGTGATGAGATCATGGAGCCTTGAGATGGAACAATAGACCATTGTGATAAGACCATAGGCCATTGTGATGTAGCAATGGAGCATTGTGATGGGATAGTGGACAAATAGGATGCATTAATGGAACAAAAGGATAAAACAGGGAAGCATTGTGATGGGGTAGTGCACCATTGTGCTGGGACCATGGATAGGTTGCTGGACCATTGTATGCAACAGTTAAACTTTGTAATGAGGCAATGGGGCATTGAGATTAGACAGTTGAAGACTGTGATGTTGGAGTGGAGAATTGTTATAGGCAAGTGGATAATTATGAGGAAGTAATGGAGTATTTTGATGAGAGAGGAAAGCACTATGAAGGGACAATGCAATGTTGTAATGAGAGAATGGAGCACTGATAGGAAGTGGATGGCTTTTTGTCTTTCTGAGACAGGGTCTTCCTGTAGCCATACTTGTCTAGGAACTCACTATGCAGAACAGGGTGGCCTTGAACTCACACTATACCATAACATCCAATCTCATGTCACGTGTCAAATCATGCATTGTGTTGTAACAATGCTCCAGTATCCCATCATTTTCAGTCTGTGTCATCACAGTGCTCCACCATCCAATCACATTCATCTTCTGTGTCATCACATCCTCCACTATCCCATTCCATCCATCCTCTATCTCATCACAATGCTTCACTATTTCATCACATTTATCCCTCTGTGTCATCACAGTTCTCCACTATCACATCACATTCTTACTCTGTGTCATCACAGTGCTCCATCACATTCATCTTCTGTCTCATCAGAGTGCTCCACTATCTCATCATATTCATTCTCTCTGTCATGACAATGCTTCACTATCAATTAAGGTTCATCCTTTGTGTCATCACAGTGCACCACTATCCCATCACATTCATCCTCTGTGTCATCACAGTGCTCCACTATCCCATCACATTCATCCTCTTTGTCATCACAGTGCTCCACTATCCCATCATGTTCATCCACTGTGTCATCATAGTGCTCCACTCTCTGGTCACATTCATCCTTTTTTTTTAATCACTGTACTCCACTATTCCTTCATATGCACCCTCTGTGTCATCACTTGTGGGGCAGTGGGGTTTCTGTCTGTCTTTGTGAGGGCTATGGGCATCTCTGCATGTGTGAAGCCGTTTTGCTCAGGTGCAGGGCTGCTAAGTTGTTTTGCTTGGGTTATGCCACAGGCAGGGGGAGGAAAAGGAAAAAGGACTGGGAGCGCAGGTAAACCAGGCAAGTCACAGAAACCTGAGATCTGGCCTCATAGGACCAAATAACTCAAGTATTTGCAGGAGATTAGGGTCTTATATAGTAGTTTCTGGAGAGGATGGAGATGGGTTACAGTGCACTTTCTACAAAAGCTTTGTTTATGCTAGCCAGCAGAGGCTCCAGTTGGTTCCCGAAACCAAGATGTGCTTTTTAGAAATGGGTTCAGTAATGTGACACTTTCTACTGAAACCTCCAAGGGGGTGGGAGTTGACTGTTCATTGGCCAGTAGAGCAAGCCCAACCCCCAGCCTTTGTAGATAATTGGGGCAAAAGCCTGCTCTCTATTGTTCATCCAAATGAAATATCAGCTCCCCCTTTGTTTTTATTATTAAAATGCGGAGGTTTCAAGCCCGGCGTTGTGGTGCACGCCTTTAATCCTAGAACTGGAGTTCAAGGCCAGCCTGGTCTACAGAGCGAGTTCCAGGACAGCTAGAGCTACAGGGAGACCCTGTCTCAAAAAGACAAAAAAAATGAGGAGGTTTCATCATATACCTCAAGTGGGCATTCAGTAATGGCCTGGTACTGAAGCAGGACAGGATATTCTGGGTTGCAGCCTCAGTGAGATTATTAATTTTGTTTTAACAAACTGGAGCACTCCTAGGATGAAAATTGGTCCCAGGAAAAGGGAGCATCCAGGTGGTCAGAGGGTTGGGGAACCAGAAGACAGATAATGGGGGGGGGTGCTTTGCCACTAATCCAGACTTATTGACATAAAATCAACATTTTGCCTCCCCGGAAAACATACAGGTACCATTAGTAAGCATTTGTGATTTTAGCTGTACCCCAAAGTCTCAAGTCAGGCTGGAAAGGCCTGTACATATAATTATGTTGATGGAATAAAGTACAGTTTGTGTTAGTTGTGATTTCACAACTATCTCCTTAGTCTCTGACACATTTCTTCTTCAGTGAGTAGCCCCTAGGCTTTGGGAAGGAAGAGGGAAGAGTGGGTGGAAAGTAGAACAGTTCATTCTTTTCTCGAAGTGACACATTGGACTTTAGGGTCTGTCCCAGCTTTCCTTCTAGCAGATTGGCAGTTTATCCAGGGGTATCTTTTGTAATTCTACTGATGAAATATAAATAGTAAAAGCACAGGCACTTAAGAAAACATGAATTATCATAACAGGTTGTGTTGTGTGCACAGGCATAGATGTTTAGAAATACCATCTTCATTTATGTTACAGTGTCTTTTTTTCTAGAAATAACACCATTTATCATAAATACGTTTTAGTAGATAAATGGATGAAGGCTAATTAAAGTCCTTTTAAAAGAATAAAATATCTTAGCCCTTTAATATCAAATCTGAAAAGTAAGGTATTGTACCAAAGTATGAATGAGGGGCATTAGTTTAGAGGTTCATTTGGTATTTGGGGGTTTTTACCCATCGCCCTTTTATATTTCTGTAGCCTCATTGGGCCTGATTTTTGCCTGTTTTTTTCTTTACTGACACCAGTTGGCTGCTGGGAGAGGCCCCAGCCAGGTAGAACTGTTTCCATTTTTAGTAAGATGTTTTCAGTAAAGAAAGGTATTCTGTTTAATTTGGGTGGTTTTTGTCCAATTTTGAACAATTCTTGCTTTTAGTATACTTTTTGTGAACTGTTTTTCAGGTTTTAAAGTCTGTTTTGAGGCTTTTAGTCTATTACCTGGCTTTGACAATTTTTAATTGATGTTTTTGGGGAATAAAAAGCACCCCTCCAAGAGATCTCATGTCTATTAGTCAAAAGAAGAAGTTACACATATTCAGTAAGGAGTTACCGTCATAATAATTGACTCCTATTTCAGAGAAATGCCAGCAGGATCTGAGTAGAGAGATTTTTACTTGACCATATCCTGGAGGGAGTCATATTAATCTCTCCCTTTTTGTATTAGGAGAATGGATACAAACTTTTATTTATTTATTTTTTTTCACATAAATTTATTTTTATTTTTTTTATTATCAAATCTAGACCCGTGTCCCTCCCATTCCCCCACCCCACCAGAGCTCATGCATTCTGCCAAACATGCTTTTCATCTCTTTCTCAGTATTACTTTTACATTTTTAAAATAAAAGGGTGAAATCCCTGAAAAATATATTTAATAACCTATGACAATTTTACATAAACACAGGTGACATGTTGCCATACCGAGAACATGAAATGAAATATTCCTGAATTTTTAAAACAAAAAGGTTGAAGTTCAAGTTATACTTGTTAAAAGATCAAATATTTAAAAAGGTATACTTTTTAATAATAATAATGACTTTGAAAAAATGGTGGTACACAATGCTGTACGCTTTCACTCTCAGTATCCTATTGTGAAGCTAGTGCTGAGGGATATGACAAGTAGGAACATCACTCAAACCTTTTCTGAATTCTTAGCTCATATTAAGATCTAGGGGTGGTAGCACCATCATGATATGAAATTTGCTTCAATCCCATCTGTATACAGCCATATGTATATATTTAAATTTTTACAGTACTAAAATACTAAAGCATTGTGTTATTAAAAAGTTTTTTTTACAATTTAATTTACTATACAACTATTTCACTTCTTTATACAAATTAATGGTTTGAAACCAACACAACAAACCAGAAGACTAATTTGTTTAGGTTTTTTTTTTTCTTGGTAGCCTACAGATTCACGTGGACTCTGCCTTGATTCCTCATCTCAGGCAGGCATCAGTACACTCAGTCTTCCTGCTTAAGAGGACACAAGCTAAGAAACAACAGCATCACAATGCACACAGTTAACAAAGAGGCAGACTGCCATTCAGTTCTCTGATGGGCATAAAGATCTGTGGAGCAGCACAGGCTTAAGTATACAAGCTTTGCCATGTCTGTGGCTTGCAGCTAGTTATGACCTGCATTTCAGGGATTTCAACCTTTTATTTTAAATCTATCTGATTTACTTATATATGTACTGATGTAAGTAACTAAAACTAATTTTGTAAATTTATTGGCTTGTAATTATGAAGAAAAACATTTTTAAAGTTTGGAAACTCTTCACCATTTCAAGAAACCAAAAATTTACATGAAAGTGGAATGCACTGAGCTGAAAGAGAAAATTATAAGCTCTCAAGAGGCTGTTAGCTCTCAAATGTTTTTGATCCAGGAGTGAATACAGGTTTGTGCCCTATGAGAACCTTTCTAAACAGGCCTAACATTTAGCAGAGGCCTTTGAACTTTATTGGTCAATTTTTTTGTAATTTTTGTCATTAATTTTTTTTGTCTGTGTCCCAAGTTATAAGCATCCTCAAAATGTCTGGTATGCACACAAACCACACAAATTTAATGCTACTGCACAAGCATTTGGCAAGCTTGAGTCATCCATCCCTAAAGATTATTTGGCCAACAAGAACAGGAAGTATGGTTTTAAAGGGATAAGAAGAGCTCAGTTCAGATAGGAAGAGAGGAAAGTGAATGGCATTTTGTAAATATCCGATTATAATTGTAAATATCCTGCTTGCTTCAGAATGGATGGAGAGCAGGTCTGCAATTTGTTTCTATAGGAGTATCAAGTTGACTACATAGCCATACTTGAAAATGCTTCTGCATGGTGTCAACATTACTTGAATGAATTTTTCATCTTGATTGATGCACAGTGATGTACAGATCCATTTTTAAGACTGGATAACTTGTGTAGGAAATTTTCAGTTTGACACTAAGATAATGAACTTCTGCGTGCATTATTCTATGCTTTATTTTTTTAACTTAGCTTAATTTCATTTTCATGAGATGTGGGGTTTATTTATAAAATCTGAGGGTGGTTATAAATACTGTAAGTATTGTAATGTTATGAATGCAGGTTATTTGAAAGCTGTTTATTATTATATCATTCCTAATAATGTTGTATACATGTTTTAATAAAATTTATATTTATTTAATGCAGAAAAACCTTTACATTTTTAATTTATGATTTTTAAAAGACAGTTGTACTACATACCCATACAGGAACCAAGTTGTGGAGGTCCATTAAGTCCAATTAAACTGTGTCTTATTAGACTGTACACTGTTGATTAAAGATGTAAAACCCAGTCTTTTAGGGCCAAGCTATTTTGTAGACAAAAAGAAATGTCCCAGGTAACATCATACAGCACAGAAAAACATAGGGAACACTAGCATACATCAATCCAAATGCTGTCACTGGAAATCTAGTATGAATTAGGAGTAAAAAATATTAATAATGACTTGTATTCCCAATTAGTTTGAGTGTGTTACTAATCTTTTATGTTAATATTATTTGACCAATTTTACTAACAATAGGCTTTTTAATTTTTTTTTATTTTTTTTTAATTTATTTCTGTATGTGTATGAATGTACTGTCTGCATGCAAGTTTGTGCACCCGTGTCGTGCAATGCCGCGGAGGTCAGAAGAGAGTGTCGGATTCCCCTGGAGCTGGAGTTCTCCTGGAATTGGAGTTTCAGACGGTTCTCGGCCGCCATGTGGGTGCTGGGGATTGAAGCCGGGTCCTCTGCAAGAGCGGTCGGCGCTCTTAACCGCTAGGCCATCTCTCCAGGCATTTTAATTTTTAATACTATATAATGTGTAAACAAAGTTTGGGTAAAAATTGAACATTAACTAGATAAACCTTGACTAGACATACATCCTGTTTTTAAATTACTTGATTAAACTTTGACCCTAGAGAAATAAAGTTTATGTATATAGGTTTAACCTTTATTACAATCCCTAGATACATTATTTTAAAGTATAAGCTCAGCAAAGTGAGTTTTTAAATTAACTTATATTTCTAGAGTGTAAAAAATAACTTTATTATTATGCCATAACTTATGGAGTCAATCTCAGCTGTTGAAGGATTGTAACCAGTACATGGCAGCATATACCCAATAAAACTCTGAATTGTTATTATATATTTGTAATTTTTACTTACCCTTAATAAATTAGTTCATCTGTTGGTTGTTTGATTTTATTAACATATCTGAGTTTGGGAGAAAAGGGTCAGCTTTAACACTAGAATTAACCTTTACTGAATTTAAACAGCAAATTGTTATTATTAAGTATGAGTTTATACACTTAAGCAGTTCCATAAAATAAATACTGTGGTTAGATACAATGTCATGACAAACTAATTTCAAAACCAAAACCTTAGAGCATTTTTAGAAGCATAGTAAGCATCCTTAACTGGATTTCCACTTTAGTAAGAGATGGAAGATGGCATGGGCTAGACCATAAAGTTAGAGTTAGAGCTCTTTGTCAGACTGGGCTGGCCTGAAAATTTCCATAGAAATTCATCAGTTTCTGTTTCCAGAGTGCTGAAATTTTAAAAATGGTGTTATTTTAAGTTATTTAAAAGGCAGTTTATGGTAAACATGATTTAAGATAAATCATTACTAAGAAGACATGTGTTTAGCCCAGTGGCTGGTGTGCATTCAGTGGGCAGGCAGGTGGGGCCAGATCATAAGCCACATGATCTGGGAACCTGAGAAGAGAGCTTTTCCCCAGTAATTTTTAAAATGGATTAAGTAGAGAACACATTTGAAAGAATCCAAAATTGCCTAGGACTTTTAAAATTAATAATTGTGCACATTTTTACTTAAAGATGTTTTAGGGTACCCATGATTTTAGATTAACATTTTTTATATCTTAATTAAGTATGCTGATATGGAATTTAACTCAACAGATTTCGTTTATCAAAATTGAAATAAAAATTTTGAATGGCCATGTTATTAAAACTATCTTGAGATAAAATTGACATATAAAAGATAGATAAAAATTGACATATAAAAGACAGTACAAAACAAAAACAATTTAGAATAAACACAATAAGGTCTGAAGGTAGTTATTCTGAACACGTTATATTTCTCTACTTTTAGGAACCCTGTTTAAGATAGTAAAAATTTGTCAATAAATCTTTGATACAGATGGGTTAGAATTAAATCCTTGGAAGTTTGAAAAGTAATTAAAAGCAACTTGGGAAAGAATACCTCACATGTTTTAACAGGAAATTAAGTAAAGAAATTTCTTAGTGTTGAGAGATAAGTTTGTTTGAATGTAGTAAGAAGAGAGTTTTCTTCTTGCGGCAGGGCTGGAATTCTGAAGAACAAAGAGAAGTTAAATTTTGAGGTTTTAGAAAAGAGTTTACAAAGTGGCAAGCTTGAGATTTGAACCACCAGCCTCACCCTATCAGGTCTGTCTCCTAAACTACTAAGCCAAATACTTAGACACTGTAAAGCGGAAGAAAAATCCCTTAGGGCACGAATGGGTTATGCAGACAAAGGACTGCATAACTCCTGCCAGTGGCAGCCGTGTGGGGGAGGGCTCCTGTTCTGGTCCAGGTTTCCGCTATGTCCTTCCTGGCAGCTAAGTTTGCTTCTGGCTGGAGCCAACTCTCACCCCCCCTCCGGATTGGGTGGGTTGTGGTTCTGCCCCATGCCAAGGGCACCCACCGACCCTGTTCCCTCCCCCAGGCCGTGCTCCCTTGCCCTAGTGGATCCCTCACAACATCATAGACCAAAATTAAAAGATTAGAAAAGTCTGTCACTCCTCAGGTGTGGGAAGATGAAGGGTACAGCCACCTGATTTCCCCAGTCTGCCCAGGAAAGGGGAGAGTTTACCTTGTTTCTTTGATTCTTCTGAAGGTCCAGGCTCCTCTCATTTTTCTGTTGTTCCACTCTACGTTGTTCTATGTAGCCCCACATTGGGTGCCAGCTGTGGGCAGTGGGGTTCCCGGATGTCCCTGTGTGGGTCACCGGCCTCTCAGAGCAGCATACTTGAAAGCAATTCATTGCTCGCTGGGTTGTTAAGCTAAGCCATTTCATTCATATGCTGGGCTGTAGGCGGGGGGAGGGAGAGGACAAAGGACTCAAAGCACATTTAAACCTGGCAGGTCAAAGAGACCTGGGAGCCGACCTCAAGGGACCAAATAACTCATTTATTTGCAGGAGATTAGGGTCTTATATGGTATTTTCTGGTGAGGATGGGGGTGAGGAGTGCAGGGGAAACTTACAGTGTACTTTCTGCAAAAGCTTTGTTTATGCTAGCCGGCAGAGGCTCCAGTTGGTTTCTGAAACTGAGATGTGCTCTTTAGAAAAGGGTTCAGGAATATGACATCTTCCCCTGAAACCCCCAAGTAGGTGGGAGTCAACTGTCCATCTGTCCATCAGCGAGCAGAGGAAAGCCCAACCCCCCCCCAACTTTGCAGGTAATTAGGGCAAAAGCTTCCTCTCTATTGTTCAGCCAAATGGGATATTGGTCTCCACAATCACTGTGCACCATAATCCCATCCATTCATTCCTGTGTCATCACAGTGCTCCACCATCCCATCACATTCATCTCTGTGTCATCACAGTGCTCTACTATGACATTTATCCTGTGTCAACACTGTGTTCCACTATCCTGTCATATTTATCAGCTATCCAATGACAATGCTCCACTGTTTCATCACATTTATCCGCTATATCATCACAGCGCTCCACTATCACATCACATTCTTCCTTTGTGCTCCACTATCTACTCACATTCATCCTTTTTTTCTTTTTATCACCAAACTCCATTGTGACATCACATTCATTCTCTCTGTCATCACAGTGCTCCATCATCCCATCACATTCATGTCTGTGTCATCACAGTGCTCCACTATCCCATCCCATTCATCCCCCTTGTCATCACAGTGCTCCACTATCCCATCCCATTCATCCCCCTTGTCATCACAGTGCTCCACTATCCCATCACATTCAACCACTAGTTCATCACAAAGCTCCATTGTTTCACCACATTCATCCTCTGTGTCATCATAGTGCTCCACTATCTTGTCACATGCATCTGCTATATCATCACAGTCTTGCCACTAACTCATCACATTCACCTTTTTTTATCACTGTACTCCACTATCCCATCATATACATGTTCTGTGTCTTCACAGTGCTCCACTATCCCATAACGTTCAACCTCTGTGTCATCACAGTGCTCCACTATGCCTTCACATTCATCCTCTGTATCATCACAGTGCTCCACTATCCCATCCCTTTCATACTCTCTGTCTTCACAGTGCTCCACCATCTCATTACATTCCACTTCTGTGTCACCACAGTGCTCCAGTATGCCTTCACATTCATCCTATGTGTCATCACAGTGTTCCACTATCCCATCACATTTATCCTCATCATCACCATGCTCCACAATCGCATCACATTCATCCTCTTGGCCAACACAGTGCTCCAATATCCCATGACATTCATGCCCTGTGTCTTCACAATACTCCAATATCCAAAAATATTCATGTATCATTACGATGCTTTACTATCCCATCACATTCATTCTCTGTGTCATCACAGTGCTTCACCATCCCATCACATTCATCCTCTGTCTCATCACAATGCTCCACTGCTTCATCATAGTCATCCTCTGTGTCATCATGTCCTCTACTGTCCTATCACATTCATCTGCTGTGTCATCAGTGCTCTACCATCCCATCATATACATTCTTCGTTTCATCACTTTGCTTCACTATCCCATTCCCTTCATCACAGTAGTCCACTATCCCATCATATTCATCCTCTGTGTCATCAAAATTCTCCACCATCCCATCATATTTATCCAGTGTGTCAGCACAGTGCTCCACTGTCCCATCACATTCATCATCTGTATCATCACTGTGCTCCACTGTCCCATAATATTGATCCCACATGTCATCACAATACTCCTCTATCAGAAAATATTCATCCGTGGTGTTAGCACAGTGCTCCACTATCCCATCACATTCATCCACTGTGTCATCAAAACACTCCAGTCTAGAGACACATTCCTCCGCTGTCATAACAGTGCTCCACTATCCCATCTCTTTCATAGTCTGTGTAATTGCAGTTCTCCAGTTTCCCATCGTAGTAATCCTCTGTGCCATCACAGTGCTCCACTCTTCCGATGCATCATTCTACAGGTAATAACAGTCCTCCTATATTCCATCACATCCATTGTCTGTGTCATCAAAGTCCTCCACTATCCCATCACATTAATTCTCTATTTTATCACAGTGCTCCACTATCCCATCACATTCATCCTCCGTGCTATGAGAGTGCTCTTAGCACATTCATACTCTGTGTCATCGCAGTGCTCCACTAATTCATTACATTCATGCTTGCTGTCCTCAGAGTGCTCCAGTCTTTCATCACATTCATCCTCTGTATCATCACAGTGTTCCACTGTCTTGTCACATTCATCCTCTCTGTCATTACAGTGCTCTACTCTTCTGTCAGATTCTTTCTCCTTATCATCACAGTACTCCGCTATTATGCTGGGGGGCAGGAGGAGGATAACTAAACCAGATCTCAAAGTATATTACAGAGCTATAGTCATAAAAACATCATGATATGGCACAAAACCAGACATGGAAATTAGTGGAACATAACAGAAGACCCAAACATGAGAGCATGCAATTTCAAACACCTAATATTTAACAAAGGTGTCAAGAAGACACAATGGAGGAAAGGTAGCAAATGATAATGGGACACAGTCATTTATGACATTTTACTTCTCATTATTAATAATTGGAACAGATGCTTTTTATAACTAAAAAGAAATCTTCCTAGAAATTATAGACTTCTTTTCCTAGTTCCATTCCAAGAAACATGGACTGTAGGCACAAACTAGGGATGTAGGACAAACACTTTCATTCCTTGAAGCATATGAATAAAATTATCCCCAATGAAAAAATATCTATATTTTTATATAGGAGTAAGCAAACAGTTAAGAAGGCAGATGAAATGCAATCTTCTTTCACTCCTTGAGGGAAGTTATGTTATGTAAGATTATTATTCGCCAGTAAAAAGGAGATAGATATAGGCAGTCATTTCTTACATTTAACTTCCTGTAATTTGTTTTTAATTTTCACTTTTTATTGATGCTTTGTGTATTTAATAAATCATTTTCCAATTCAGTTCAGGCATATTTCCCTTTCCCTTCCCCCCACCCCACCCCACCCCAGCCCATCCCAGATCATGCATTCTGCCATAACTGTCCTGCATCTTTCTCTCATTTTTTTATTTTTTAAACAATAAGTGATAATTTATGAGTACAAGTGTCCTTCATGTAAAACCAATTTGCAAGCAGTTGTGCCCAAACCCACACAGCCCATGGGTCCCACCATCTACCGGGGGGGGGCTTGTATGTTCAATCAAGTTGATCAAATGAGTGTCCAGACTATATTGCTGTAGTTTCACCATTCACCCCAATCGCAGCCCTTACATTCTACCATTCCCCCTCTTCCTCAGATTGTTCCCTAGGCTTAGAAAAGGGGCACAGGTGGATGAGAAGCAAAAAGTCTACTTTCTCTGGAGCTGTTGTCTTGGACTCTGGTCAATTCTGGCTGTTTCCTTTCATGGGCTGACAGTTTGTCCAGGAATAACCTTTCGATCCTACTAATGAAGCACAAGCAATTAGATATACACGTATTTAAACAGTACTAATTGTTATGGTAGGTTACATTGGTATAGACACAGATGTTTGGATGGCATGTTAATCCATGAATTACATTTTTTTCTGTTAAATATGACAGGGTCTTACTGTGGCTTATAACATCTCCTAGCCATTAGAGGATGTAAGCTTGTGGCATCAGCCGTGGGTTATTCCTCCATGGAGAGAGCTAATAGCCAATTAGATTTGGGATATACAGTATTTCCAGGCAGGTGAGGTATAGCTGGTGCTGACGGAGGAGTCTTGCTTGACTCAAGGAGACCTATACTTGCTTTCTTGGTTTAGTGGCCTTTGGTAACACTCTCTGGTATTCCAGAGACCATCTGTATACTTCCATGTGTGGTCTCAATACATCTTTCCCATGTTAACATCAGTTCTTCAACAGCAGGGCCTTATCATCTCTCTTCTTGCAGGTATCCCAGTTTAGAGGCAAGGAGCCTTTACCTTTTGTGGGGGCTTGGATCCCCTGGCTAACATCTCCTTTGTAGAATAATCCATTGCTGATGTCAGAGCTCCTGTATTGATATATGTCACCAATTTAATGGCTGAGAAAGAAAAGATACAGCTTTTCATTGAGTAGGATGTACCAGAAAGTGCCAACAGAAGGGTTGGCCCATCTGAACATTGAAAGGAAGAAAAGCCTCAGATTGCTACAAACATCAAACCCCTCTGTGGATCCTACTTGTAACAACTATTTATAATGAATCCTAACGAAACTTACCTTCTAGGTGCCACACAGTTTTAATACTTGAGACTTTCTTACCTCACCCCATAGAACAAGGAGAAATATGATGATGATGAGGTCATTCTCCAACTGTAAATTGGAGCCAACTGTTATAGAGGTAATTTCTTATAAAACCAGTAAAACTGCCTTCTTGAATTGACTAATAGACATAGGAACTGTGAAAAGGATTATTCTCTATTCAGAACCAAATATAATACTAAAGTATCCTTAAGCTATGCACTTAAGCAAAATATATCAATACAGGAGCTCTGACGTCCTGTAATTTTAAGTTGATGTAGATGCCTTTATAAATGACTACAATGAAAACTTCCTAGAAGCAGAGTTATTTTCCTAGTTTCACTCCAAAACCACTTACTGTCAACATAGCCTCAGGGCATAGTTCAAACACTTCCTGACTTATCAGCCTTCTTTCCTTGAGCCAGATACACGTGTTTTTGTCAATGAGAAATTAACCATATTGGTATTTAAGAATATGAAAATAGTTAAGAAGTCAGTTGATATTTTTACACAGTTTTCTTATCTGTGAGAAGGTGATTGAAATATATAGTCATTAATTAAATTTAACTTCGCAATATTCATAATTGGTACAGATTCCTACTCAATAAACAAAACAAACAAGAACAATGCCCCCTCCCCAAAAGCCCAGAAACTTTCTCTGAAATATTGAGCTTATGTTGTTAGTTTCATTACAAAAGGCATGTAATGTATGCATAGCCTTAGGATGTAGGTGAAACACATCATGGATTATAAGCCTCCTTACCTTGAAACACAGGAACCATGTTGGTACATAAGAATAAGCAAACATAAAAAGGCAGATGACATGTCATCTTTTTTCACTCCTTGAGGTATATAAGTTATGTAATATTCTTACCATTTGGAAGTATTCTGAGATATGCATAGCCATTTCTTATATTTAACTTTGTGTTGTTCACAATTGGTACAGAGATTTTTATGAATGGCTTAGCAAACTTCCCCAAATCTTGACATACATCGTTAGTTCCAATACAAATCATGCAATGTAAGCATAGCCTTGGAATACGGATATAGGAGAAACACTTCCTGAGTTATAAGACACCTTTCCTTGAAACACATAAAAAAATGCATTTCCCCCAGTGAGAAACAAACTATATAATTACCTAAGAATATGCAACCAGTTCAGAAGTCATAGGCATGCAATCTTTCACATTTTTTTTTTGTATTTTTGTTGTTTGTTTCAGTGTTTTGTTAGTTTTTGACTGGGTCTTCCTAGTCCCAGTCCACCTGGAACTCACTATGTAGAACAGACTGGCCTCAATCTCATAGAGATCAGCCTGCCTCTTGCCCCTGAGTGTTGGGATTAAAGGTGTGTGCCACCACACCTGGTGTATCTTTCACATCTTGAGAGAAGTAAGTTATGCATAGATTTTTAAAATATTTATTGAATTTTTGAGAATTTTCTATATTTGATTGTCCTCTCTCTATACCCTCTTCTAGCTGACTCTCACCAGATTGCATGCATTCTGTCATATGAGTTAAGGCCTATTGAACCAAATTTGCATCTTCAAATGTCCTTTGGTGTGACAGCATCAGTCCATCAAAGAAAACCAACTCTCTCTTTCCCAGTAGTTATCAGTGGCCAATAATTCCTCTGAAAAGGTCAGGACATTCTACCCATTTCCCCACATCTATGCTCTTTTTTTTTCCTGGTTTGAGCTTGTACAGGGTGTGTGCATACTCTTACCATTGCTGGACTTTCATATGAGTAGTTTTCCATCTTGCAGTCTTTCCAACCCTTTTTCTGCCATGTCTCTCAGCCCTGGGTGGCAGAGATTTGATGTAGGTGTCCAGTTCAGGAGGAAGCACTCTGTAGTCTCTTATTCTCTGCACTTTGGTCAGTTGCAGTTTTTTGTTTGTTTGTTTTGTTTTAGATTTAGCAACAGCTAATGTATATGAGGAATCTTTGATGGTGAGACTTGAGAGATACATGGATATTTTTCTGCCACCAGTTCTGCTACGTTCCATGAGCCTTAGGTATGGAGGTTACCCTGTAGATGTGCTACTTTGGCCTGAGCCTCTCATGGGCACTTATTTTTGGTGTTTTACCAGTTGTGAAATTTTGTAATAATCTCAAATCTGTTGCAAAAAAGAAGCATTTTGATGGGTGATAAGAGGTACACTTGTGTGGTGTCACTCCACCACACCTGGAGGTGGACACACGAACCTTGTCCAGTGGATGACAGGGAAAAGGGAAAACACAAGACAGCTGCCAGCAGCAGTCCTAAACCGTGGGGCCAAAGGCTGATAATAATGCCCACCTATCTCATCTAACATCTACACCAGGAAATGCCCTATTGGCACTCCCATATCCTTCAGGCTGCTGCCTGCTAGGCACCCCACAGCCTAATGCCAGACTGTCACCTGTTCAGCACTCTACAGTCTAATTCCTGCCTGGGCACTCACTCACTACACATCACTGTCCATGCTGCTGGTACCCACTAATTTCCCAGGCTGGCATTTGATTGATTTTCTCCAACCAAATCCACTAACCAAGAACATACAAGCTTGATGGGCTAAAATTACAAGCACAAAATAACAGCTGGGAGTCCCTGTCTGGTGGTAAGGCCTCATCTTTTTATTCACAGCATTCTGTTTTATACCCAGAGTAACATCATATCTCAAGGCCTGGTTTCAGACCCCGTGCCTCATGTTCCATAACATCATGAGTACGAGAACTCATGAGTGCCTTTGATCCCAAGGTATCACAGGTTTGCTAATGCAGGCAAATCCAGCCTGAGGCCAGGTGTCAGTGTAAACAGTCAAGCAGGTAATTTCGTACAAAGAAGGCACAGATGGCCTCCTTTTAACCTACACACTTGTCTGTAAATATAAAGATGTACACTTAGAATACAATAAGAAATTATGTTGGTCTAGGAATGTAACAGAGTAGATATTTCTCTAGGATCTATGAACTCTCCACCTATGTGTATTTGGCTATGTTTGCAGTACCACAGATGAGTTCTCTCTCATTGAGCAGGTCTTAAATCAAATTAGACAGCTGTTGATCACACACACACACACACACACACACACACAATTTGACTACAGCATCAATAGACATAGCTTACTGGACAGTCATTGTGTTCATTAGACTTTGCAGTTGAATGGTTTTCTCCCTTGGCAAACTGCATAATATATTTTTATACTATTAGAGCTAGTCTTCATGGAGGAGGCTTCCAGGACAGTTCCACCTTGATTTCTTCAAGTCCTGCACCGAAGTATGTCCTGTCTTCAGCAATGGGGTCTTACTTTGTGTTCTGGGAGCCAACTGAGGGATGGGGCAATAGTCTATATTATTTGGGAAGTTTCTTGGACTACCCTGACCAACAACACAGAGGATGGTTTCTCCTATCTGGAATTATATTCTTTATTTTCTAGCCTTCAGCTTTACACACACACACACACACACACACACACACACATGTGTCACACATGATGGGTATTTTCAATTGCTTTTGAATGCATCCATGTCCTCTATGTTCTCACCCCATGTGACCCTTCCGCCTCCTGCCCACTTAGAGTACCCTCATTTCTCTCTTGATACACGTGTCTCTTATTGTCTCCCTCTCTTCACTTACTTTTCTCCTTTGTCCCCATGGTTTCTTTCTTTTTCTTGGTTCTTGTGGTTACATCAGCATATATATTCACATCTGAGGAAATGGAGCTAAGAGCCGCAAATTAGAAAGGGGATAAATTGCTTGTTTTTGAGTTTGTGTTACTTCACTTAGTATAACAGCTTCTAGCTCTGTCACTTACTTGCAAATTTCACTATTGCATTTTTCTTTAACACCAAGTAGAACTCTGTTGTGTAAACGTAATATATTTTCATTACCCATTCAACAGTTGAGGGACATTTAAGTTGCTTCTATTTCTTAGCTATTGTGAAAAGATCAGCAACAAATATGGCTGCACAAGTATTTCTGCAGTGGTTGAGTCCTTTGGGTATATGTCAAGGAGTGATATAACCAGACCATAAGATCGATACAGTTTTAACTTGTTAAGAGTTCTCCATTTCCACAGTGGTTGCACCAGTCTGCAATCCTCCCAGCAGATATTGAGGGTCCCTTTCTTCACATCAATGCCAGCATTTGGTATTGCTTGTTCTCTTGAGACTAGACATTCTGACTGGGGTAACATAGTTTCTTAAAGTAGTTTTGATTTGCATGTCCCTAATAACTAAGGATGTTGACCAGTTCTTAAGGTATTTCTTAGCCATTGTTAATCTCTTCTTTCTAGAACTCTCTGTTCAGAGGCATAGCCCATTTTTAATTGAGTCACTTGATCTCTTGATTCTTTGTTTTTGTAATTCTTTATATACTCTGGATATTAATCCTGTGTGAGGTATATAGCTGGTGAAGATTTTTCTCCCACTCTCTGGATTTCTTCATTTGATTGTTTGTTTCCTTTTCCACACAGGTTTTTAGTTTAATGAGGTCCCATTTGTCAATTGTTGATTTTAATTCCTGATCGACTATGGTGTGATTTAGAAACTCCTTTCCTGCCAAATATCTCATAGGATACTCTTTAAGTCTTCTCACAGCTTCAATGTTTCCAGCTCCACATTCCATGTGGAGTTGACATTTGCACAGGGTGGAAATATAAGCATCTGATTTCATTCTTCTGCACATGGAAATCCAATTTTCCCAGCACCATTTGGTAAAGATACTGTCTTCTGGTTTGTGTTTGGGACACTTTTCATTAAATATCATGTATTTGAAATTGCATGTTTGGGCCTTCTATTTTGTTCCATTGATCTACATGTCTGTTTTTATGCTAATACCATAATGTCTTTATGAATAAATCTCTGTAATTCAGTTTGAAATCTGGTATGGTAATCCCCCCAGCATTGCTTTTTGAGCTTAGAATTGTTTTGACTATTTTTGTGATTTTGGGTCTTTTGTGATTCCATAAGTATTTTAGGGATTTTTTCTATTTCTGTAGAGAATGGATGTCTTGGGGATTTTAATTGGGATTACATTGAATCTATAAATTGCTTTTAGTAGGATGATATTTTTCACAATATTAGTTCTACCAATCCATGACCATGGGAGATCTTTCCATCTCCTTGTGTTTTCCTCTGTGGGGATTCCATTTGGCAGAAGCACTTAGGAAGTCAGCTGGCAACCCCCAGCTCTCAGGCTGGAGTCCTGCTGATTTCCTGCAGTTTTTGAAACCTGCTTGATGCCACTGTATTTGATGCTTTGAGGAAAACATTGTCACATTCCTGTAGTGATCTGGAGTATATGGTGTAAAATCCTGTATGTCCCAACTCCCAGTTGCAGCTCAAGGTCCAGTATAAATACCCCAATTTGTAAAAATAAAGTTGTTATTCCTCCATGGAATTTCTCCCGGCCTCATTCTTGAGTCCATCCTTTCCTTGTTCTTTCTTTTCCCACTCTCTCCAGGGTTTTCAGTACCACTCCCTCCTGCTCCCTTCCACAACCCTTCCCCTCTCCCTCTCTTCCAAGGTTAAGACCCAGATTGCTGACAAGCTGGACAGAGCAAACCCAGGGCACTTGAAGTCCTGGGAAACTGTAGGCTCTGGTCAAAGGGAGGAAGAACATCAAAAGGATACAACTGGTGCCTCAACGTGGAGCAAAGACTTCAGAAGACAAGAAGGAAGCAGGTATGGCGTATGGTTCTTGGGCATCTGCCCCTGTCAGGCTCTCAGCCCTGTGTCTCTCTCAAGTGAGGCATACTTTTCAGGGTCTCAGGTATCTGCCTGTGTCAGGCGACCTCTCAGCCCCATGTCTCTCTCGAGTGAGACACAGTTTTATAAATATTTTTGGAGGATTCAGAGAAGGGAAGTTTAAGCTCCCTTCCTGTCTGGAAGGGGACTAGGGTAGCAGGTAGCTGTGCCCATCCACCCCAAGTTTCTCATGGAGGATAAGCTGTTATTGTTTTAATTTTTACTTTTTTCCCCTAACCTTTAACTTCGGTTCCTGGCAGTGCAGGCAATAATTAACCTAATTGGATTCCTGCCTCCTGAGTCAGGCAACTGCAAAAAACTTTCTGCCTTTAAGTTCTTTCTATTCACTACCATGTCTCTCCCTTTCTACCCTAAATACACACACACACACACACACACACACACACACCAGCTAGGTGCTGAGGCCAAGCAAACTGAGGCCATACCAAGTGGGGGCGGGGTGCCATCCTGCTAATTCTAGCTTGGAAAAGACAGGGCCAGCAACTGCCCAGGTCGTGGGAAGGGACTCCCACTCATCAAATCTGGAGCAGGGGAGTGGGAAGTTAAAGGAACCACAGGGTGGGCATCAAGAAAGAGGAATGTGTGCACTCAGCTCACGCACAGGACAATCTCTGCAGGACCTGGAAAAAATAACTAAAAGTAAATAGCCATAGTGCGGGTCACAATAGGACACAGCAACCTTCCCTTCAGTGCAACAACTAAAAAATAGATGCTAAGGGTTTAAAAGGCAAACTTAGGATGGAGAAGGTAAAAACCAAAATGCTGCCAGAGCTAAAACTACGATTCCCATAATGCTCTGTGCCTGTCACAGCCATGTTAACTTCCTTTTGTTCAAAACTCCAGCCACCCTACCAAGAAATTTCAAAGCTTCCAAGGATTTAATTAAATGTGTTCTTTCTCAAACAGGTCTCCTAAAAATACACGGAGATCATGTACCTTCAAACCTTATTGTGCTTTTCTTATGGTGCTTATTCAAAATTGAGTTTTAATTATACTGCTCCTTACATATCAACTTTTATCTTATAATATGGCCATTCAAAATCTATTAAGTTAAATTCTATCTCAAGCATGCTTATTAAGATAGTAAATTTTTAAAGCTAATACATGGTACACAAAAACATCTTTAAATAAAAATGTATACAGTCAGGGTCCAGCGGCTAGTGCTCTGCACCTTTGTGCGGGCCGCCAGAAAGTCACTTGGGCAAGCATCTGCCGCAGAACAAGAAGAGAAGAGTGGTTTACAAAATTGAAAACTAGACAAGTCAATACTCCATAAACAAGGAGGAGGAAAGGGGGAAAAGAAAAGCATCTGAAGGAGGAAAGTAAAACCATCCCCTAACATAGTGAAAAGGTATTTGTGATCTGAACCACAAAAGGGAAGCCCACATGCCAGGAACACGACGAAGGGACAACATGGGATAGTTGCAGGATAATTCCACACAAGCTCTACCAACACAGTAGGAGATAGCTACAATGGGGGAACTCCCTTGGAGGAGACAAATAATAGAGAAGACCTATGCAGAGAAATTAAATTAAAGAACATAAAGAGAATTCAGAGAAAAAAAAGTGAGAAAAAAAAATGGACTAGACAATGACAAACTCTAGAAGGAACTAAAGATCAGATAAACTCCAGAAAGAACTAAGGGAGAAAAACAAAGGAATAATGAAGAATCTAGAAGAGAAGAACGAAAAACTCAAAAGGTTACTACGAGGATACAATTAACAAACTTGTCGGAGAAGAATAAAAGGATACGAACCAACAATACTCCATAAAAACATGGGGAGAAAATAACAAAACTTCCGAAAAGTGGAAGTAGAAACTGAAAACGGAAGCCAACAAGTGAAGTAAGGAGCACCAAAAAAAGAATGAGAAGTCAGACCATAGAAGAGATTGAGAGCTTCAAAAAGCAATATTGGAAGTACTGAAAGGAAAAACAGAGACGAAAGAAAAAAGAAAAATAGAAAGGAAGGAAAAAGCCTCAGAGTAGAATGGAGGAAAGAATAAAGAATATCAGATTTGGAAGATAACAGAGCAATTAAAAAGCTAAAATAAAAAAAAATTTAAAATAACATAAGTGGAAAAGACGCAGGAATATGGGAACTATGAAAAATAAACTCGTATCATAGGATGAGGAGGAGAGATAATCTCAAGAAAGAATTTCAACAGAATAAAGATGAAAAACTTCCCCAAACAAAACATACAAATACAAACAATAGAAGCTAGCAAGAACAAGAAACAGAAAGAGAAAACCACGTATCCTATTATCAATATGTTAAATAAAAAAAAGAAAATATCTGAGACTTACAGAAAGAAAAAAAGTCCATACAGAATGGGGAAACCATTCATGAATTAAACGACTTTCTCGCCCAATCAACAAGAAAGCAAGAAGAACATGGAAGCAAAGCATTCCCAGTGTTAAGGGACACTAGATGCCAACCCAGATCTTACCGCAGACAAAAATTCGTATAGTTGACTAGGAGAGAGAAAAATCGTTTCGATGAATCATAAACAAGATGAATGAAAACCATTGTCTGAACAACCATTGATAAAAACTACTTGAATGCAAATTCAAAGGCAGAGAGGAGCAACAATCCATCAAACACCTAGGAAAAGAAACTAATAGAAACATAACCATAGGAGCAAAATCAGAGGCTAGAGGTCCAAACGGATAATAAAGTAAAAGGAAACAACATTCCACATATATTTCAGTTATAACCTTAAGTGTTAATGGGCTAAACTCCCAATCAAAAAGGCATAGACTGGGAGAAATGGATTAGGAAACAAAAACCATCAATAATGCTGTCTAGAAGAAACATATCTCATCTTCAAGTTTACAAGATAGCTCAAACTGTAAGGTGAAGGGGTGGAAGAGAGTATTTCAAGCAAATGGTACCAGAAAAAAAAGAGGGCGGCTATTTAGATATCAGACAAAATAGACTTGTATAAAGTAAAATGAAATCAGAAGAGACAATGAGGAGACCATTAATGTTTATTAAAGGAGAAATCTAATGTGAGAGATTTCACAATATCAAACATATTGCAATCAACCAAGTCACCGAAAGTTAATATAAGAAATTCTTAAGTGATCTCCAAGGCACAGAATTAAGCCATCAACTAATCTAAGGGGTTTCAAAATACTGCATTAAGTCCTTTAGAAAGATCAACAAGACAAGGATAAACAGAGAGACATTCTGAACTGAATGATACAATAAAACAAATGGACCACACAGAAATCAACTGAATATTACACCCTAATAACAGAGAATACACCTATTCTACATGGCTACACTAGGAATATTCCAAAATAGGACATATACTGGGACACTGGAAAAAACTCAGTAAATATACAAAGATTGAAATAATCTCATGCATTCTATCAGACCAAAGGGCAATAAATTCATAATCAACACAGTAAATAAACCTACAAACTACGGAACACATGGAGAGATAGACACTATTGAGCTCTGATAATGCAGTGGGTCAGGAGAAATAAAGAAAGAAATAAAATATTCTGGAACTGAATTGACAATGATAAAACAACCGCCAATCTCTATGGGACACTTTAAAGCAATTACTAAGAGGGAAGTTTAAAGCTCTAAGTGCTTACATTA
>VZQC01007209.1:0-58844 GCA_009823505.1 Rhizomys pruinosus
AAGTGGGTCTAAAATGCAATTGGAAAATGGTTGACTATACGCATAATATTTATGACATTCCTGCTCCAGTGGATGCATTTGGCCAAGCCAGTAATTACTGTAGCTATCAGGGTTAAAGTGATGCAAATTATGTTTTACAGGATGAAAAGTTCCTATAGATGAATAGTTGTAACTATAACACATAAAAATAAATGAAATTAGTATCAGGTAACTGTAATTTCAAAATATTGCAATATTTTTTTCAAAACTTCATCTTTCTGTCACTTCAGAGCAAATGTTATCAATTAAATAAAAGTTACTTTTCAGATGAGTTTATTCAAACCATGAGGAGACCACACATCACTAGATGTACCAGTAAGAAAAATTTAACAACTGGCCTTTGTGAGATGGAAACTGTCTTAACAAAGTATCTAGTTGCTTAGTGTAGCTTATTATTCACTACAGAGGCACCTAAATCTCTTTGATTAAGTATTTTTGTTTTGTTCTCAAACTTTATTAATCAGAGTTCTCCAGAGAAACAGAACCAATATAATGAACATACATTAGAAAATTGGATTTAATAGATTGGCTTAAAAGATACAGACTGAGTATAATGTTCTGCATGCTAAAGAGGGAGAAAATACAGGTGCTGTTCAATCCATGATGCTAGAAGCAACAGCAAACCTAATCTGGCTTTGGTTTTAGCTCTTTAATGTATGTTCGATGTGTGAAAGCATTGATTTCTGATGGCAGTGAATGCTGACAGCAATAAGAACAGGACACATCTAACGGCCAGATGGAAAGAAAGTCAGTCAAGCTGCTCTGCTTTTGCATGGACTTCCTTAAAACTGAGCTACCACAAGTCAGTGCTTCTAGCTCTTGGTGATGATGCTTTCCTTTCTGTAAGTCCTTCCTGGAAATATCTTCACATAAATACATGGCAGTGTGTCTCTCACTTGATATCTAATCAAATAAGTTCACACACATGATTAATCATCACAGAATCATCTTATAAGAATGACCTTTTAAAACCCCTTATTGCTTAATGATAATAATAATAATAATAAAACTCTCATGATAAATCCTATCATGTATGCCTTGGTAGAGGACCAGTCCATTTGCCCTACATAGCATATATGTGGTAGTTGCTGTTGTATAAGATTCCAGGTCCTTTTGTTTCAGTTTTCCCAGAAAATAAAATTAGGACTTTGAAGCAGGATGTAAATATTTACTATGAAAATATTTCTTACTCAGATGTTGCATAATTTGTCTCTTCAATGACAATCAGCATTTCTGCATTTAGCATGCATGCTCTTTATCATGGGCTTAGTGAAAAAATAAATAAATATTTCAGTTGATTTTGGTGATTTATCATTGGAAGTTTGCTGTCAGTGATTTTGCACTCCATTAAGTCAGATGAAAGCTATCCATTTTTGCATGTAAAAAAAGGTTTGTTTGGTTTTTTTTTTGCTTCTGTTCCTCTTTCCACTGCAGTAGACATTTTGAATTTGTCCTTTTGTGTCTGAATCTTCTATCAGTTTCTTATACACAAGACAGATGGTAATCATTTTGTTTAATCCACTTTTCTTTCTTGCTAATAGTAACCTATCTTTACATAATTAATCAGTTCCTTTTTTGTTTTTGAGTGTTATATTGAATTGTTTTTGTTGTTGTTGTTGTTTTGTTTTGTTTTCTGAATCTGCTCCCTGAGCCTTAGTTTATACCATCTATTTCTTTCATAATATTTTTTTATTTTAAGGTTTGAATACTCCATACATTGTGTTTGTGTTTGTGTTTGTGTGTGTGTGTGTGTGTGTGTGTGTGTGTGTCTGTGTGTGTGTGGTTGTACATCTCAATTGTAAACATGTTGAGTTCAGAAGATAACTTAAGGAAATCTATTCTATTTTTCCACCTAGTGGGTCTCAGGCATGAAGAAACTTTACCCACTGGATCTAAATGCCAAAATTCTTTCATAATATTCTTAAGGTTTTATCTGCATTATATATTACAAAGCATATATTTTTGGGAGCCTTCCTTTTCCTACAGTGCTTATGATGCAATATCTATCAAAGAGAGTGTGCTCATTAGTTAAATTACAATAAGAAAAATGTATACTCATTATAGGAATAAATGGTGTATATATTTTTGTGGGTCTATGCTTGTATTGCCTCAAAATTTCTGTTATGGTATGAATAACACAGTGTGGTCATTTGTATTAAAAACCTCTTACAAACAAAACTTAGAAAAAAGTAACACTTGACCAGGTACCACTTTCTTGCCTGAGATGAAGTAAAAATGCTATCTTAATAAGACATTTTATGTATCTGAAAGGTAATTTTCAAAATTTCATGAAAATAAATTCTCATTGTACAATGATAAAAGAAAATAAATAAAAATTATTTATTTTATATAAGTGATTTTTTTTAATTTGGGGGAAATTGATTAACCTCCCTATTCTGTAACCATAAATTCCAGAAAGAGAAGTTACAGTATACAGTTATACTTATTTAAGAAAAATCATTTAGGATGTTTTATTTTTAATCTCTTGCTGTCATAGATAACAAAGAATATTAAAAACAGAGTGATAGATATATGTGTACATATGTATATACAAACAAGCTTATTTGTCCATAAAAGACCTTTTTAAAGACACTTGACTACCAAATAAACATTTAAACAAACTTGACGACCAAATATATATATTTTATCTTGTCATTTTGTGTTTTACTAAGGATAACAATTAAAATATTTTTGACCATCTTACCAATAAATAGTAGGCAATGTGATATATATAGAAGCTGAAAGCAGGTGATAGTGCATTTAAATATTAGTCACTTTTATCATAAAATCATATTACATTTAATTGTGACATATAGAACCTACTTAATTATAAAGTAGCATTTTAATGTTTAATAACTGAGCAATACTTGGGAAACAAAATCACTATAAAAATTACTCTTGTACTTTATTTTAATTGTTTGGGAAACATGCTCAAATTTATAAAAGTAAAATTTTCTGGCACAAACAGATCTAGTTTTCTTCATACATGTAATCTGCCACAATTCTTTCGTGGTTCATGTGAAATATACAACTTTTGAAATCAAAGCACTCTGAGAACACAGTAAAGTTTTAAGTAGAAGCTGAGCATTATTTGATATTAAATTTTATTATACCAAAATTTTCAAGACAAAAGAAAACCAAAGAGCATTAAAAAGATAACAAAGAGAAACCTTAGATTAGTTTGACTGACATGGACAGCCCATAAAGAAGAGTTAATAAAATGTCATCAAAAACTCCAATTCTTTATTTCGGCTTAATACCCATTTACCTTTTTAAAAGTTTGCTTTTCATATATTTCCATAAGGCTCTTCAATAACTTCTAATTTTGACATTCAGATTTCTAAGATAAAACTGATTTAAAAGCCGGGTGTGGTGGTGGACGCCTTTAATCCTTGCACTTGGGAGGCAGAGGCAGGCAGATCTTTGGCAGAGGCCAGCCTGGTCTACAGAGCAAGTTCCAGGACAGCTGGGCCCACAGCGAGACCGTATCATGAAAATACCAAAAACAAACAAACAAACAAACAAAAAACAAAAATAAAAAACAAAAAAACTGGTTTAATACCAATGACTACTTCACACTTTGCTTGTAATGCTGATATTAAATTAATATATTGAAATTAATATTTATTATTTTGATGGTTAATATTGGTTTCCAACTTCCCAAGATGTAGAGTCATCAAGGAGGTAAACCTCTGGATGAGTTTCTAAGGGATTATCTACATTAGGTGAATGGAAATGGGATCAATCATTTTACCACCATCCCGTGAATGAATAAAAGGGAGAAAGTTAATAGAGCACTAGATTTCATCATTTCCTGTTTCCAGACTTTAGAAGGAATATTACCAGCATCCTCACATTCCTGTTCCCGTGCTTTAACCCACCATGATAAAATAGCACTCAAGCTGGAAGCCAATATAAACCCTTCTTTCTTTAAGTTGTTTTGGTCAGGAAATTTGTCACAGCATCAAAGGAATTAATTAAACAAAAAAATTAATACCAGAGTGATGCAAATGCTGTGATAATATATGTGGTCCATAGGCATTTGAAACTGGTTTTCATGAAGAATGTGGAAGAATTTGTGATTTTAGAATTGAAAAGCTCTTGAATGCTGTAAGTAGAACTTTCTAGCTCTTCTTGTTGTGATTTGGATGATGAAAAAGTGGAGAGAAATGCAGAGAAATGTTGAGGCCTAATTCCTGAAATTGCAAAGGAGAACAAGACTCTTTTGGATACTAGGCTGGAGAAAATTCTCTTTATCTGAAAGCAACTATGTTGTTATAATGTGAATCTCTCAATGGGCTCTAGAATCCACCCACCAATTATTTTCAGACTCTGTAATTACTGTGTATGAGTGGAGAGTGTGTATCCATATTTTAGAGTAATATAAAATTAATGGAGGAAAATGTGAATTACTAAACATAAAAAAATACTGAGAAAGATGCAGGACATTTATGGCAGAATGCATGATCTGGGATGGGGTAGCATGAGGTGGGGGAAGTGAAAGAGGAATATGCCTGAACTGAATTGAAAAATGATGTATGAAATACATCAATAAAAAATATCAGTAAAAAATATTATTGGACACCCAGGCATGGTGGGACATGCCTTTAATCCCAGCACTCAGGAAGCAGAGGTAGGTGGATCTTTGTGAGTTCAAGGCCAGCCTGGTCTACAGAGAAAGCTTCAGGACAGCTGGTACTAAAATGGAGACCCTAACTCAAAAATACCATGTAGACAGTACAGTCATACATAAAAAATAATAAATAAATAAATAAATTTAAAATATATATTATTTATTATTCTTACTTGTTGTGTATAAGTCCATTGCTTGCATCTGTATATGTCCACAATTGTAATGAATTGCCCATGAAGGTCAGAGGAGGGCATAGGATTATTTTGGGATTGCAGCTATGGACAGGTGGGTCTTCTGCAAGAGCAACTAATGCTCTTAATCACTGGGCCACCTCTCCAGCCCCTAGAAGAGATTATCGCTGCATGTTTGCAAAGAATTTGGTCATGTTCTACTTCAGTCTTGAGACATTGTACAAATGTGAATTTAAATTAATACATTAAGTTACTTGTTGGAGGAAATTTCAAGACAGTACCATTCAATTAGTGGTACAGTTTCTGCCCACTGCCCTTATTCAGATATATAATGAGCATGTAGAAAGACATGAAACATAAGGTTAACAAGGAAACCTGTTTGATCAAGTTTGAAATTGAGGACAAGGAAAGAGCAGAAGACAAAGCATTTGTCACTGTTGAAGACAAATATCTCTCTCTTCTTTGGGACAATAGGAAGGATGCCCTGAAAGAATATCTACTTACAAAAGGTTTCAGTTTGCAAAAAAGCAAATACATTCGACTGGAGAAACAGTGAACTAAGCATGCCTAAAATGGATTCTTTGCTCAAAATCAACTGCCAGAAATTTTTGCAGATTCAGTCACCAAGCTTTTCAAAGACCACAAAAGTTGTGGTCTATGAGTTCCAGGTTATACCACGAAATGGCATTTTGTGAGGGATACTGGCTTTGTATTCATGGGAGATAGTAGAGTAAGTGAATCATATAGTGTTGCTCCATAGGTTCAGAGAGTTGCTAAGACAAGAGAATCTGTGAAAGGTTTGGATTCCTTGCAAGGTCCTAGGAGGCCACTACTGAGACTATGAACTGAAGCCTAACTTGCAATGGGGACTTCAGTGTGTTACAGATTCCAGGTAATGAGATGTCTACTATAGAAAGCTGAGGGCTTTAAATGAAACTGGTCAAAGGGTCGAGCAATAGAATCAATCAGATGGGGTGGGCCTACACAATTTCTTTGGTGTAAAAATGATCCCCTCAAAAAGACCAAAAAAAATGATCCCATCATAAGATGTAGATATTAGATAAGGAGATAAACTGTAAGATTTGGTATCTTGCTTTCTGGGTTATAAATTTTCTTTGATCTGATTATTTCTTGATATACTTCCTTCTCACCTATAGAATTGTAATAATTATAACTTGTATATATAACTTATTTTTTAGGGGCTCACACTAGAGTTTACTTGAATCTCAGAAGAGAATCTTAAAACGGTGGTTGGATCTTTTAAGGACTATAGGGATCATTAGGGTAAATTGAATGATTTTTCATTATGAGATGACAATGAACCTATGATGTGTTTGGATATCATATTGGCAAGGGATGATTAATATTGCATGATAATTTTTTTAGACACTAGAACATCTAGAAGTCATATATCTGAGTATGCCTATGAGGAAGATCCACCTAAACTATAGATCATGCCACCTGTATTAGTCACTTTTCTGTTGCTGTGATAAAGCACCATGACCAAGGAACTTATAAAAGGAAGAGTTTATTTGAGCTTACAATTGGCAGTTCCAGGGAATTAGAGTCCACTGTGGCAGGAGGCGTGGTGGGTGGATCTGGAGTGGCAGGCCAGGGGTCACATTTTGCAAAGAGTCCAGGAAACAGAGAGAGAGACTGGAGACCACGAGGCTTGTTAAAACTCACTAAGCCTGCCCCCAACAACACACTTCCTCTAGCATGGCCACACCCTCCAAGACCTCAAAAAACAGCGCCACCAACTGGAGACAAATGTCTGAATACCTAGATCCTATGGGCGACACTCATCCAAACTACCACATTCCACTCCCTGGCCCCCATAGGCTCCTGACCATATAAAATGCAAAATCATTTAGTCCAACCTTAAAAGTCCCCATAGTCTTTACCAGTTTCAATGCCATTCAAAAGTCCACAGTCCAAGGTCTCTTCTGAGACTCAGGCCAATCTCTTAACTGTAAGCTCATGTAAAATCAAAAGGCAATTTACATACTCCCAACATACAGTGGAACCAAATACGCATTCCCATTCCAAAAGGGAGGAATAGAGGCAGAGTGAGGAAATACTGGACCAAAACAAGACCAACACTAAGTCCAGTAGCTCCACATGCAACTTGTGGGACTTGACTTCCAAAGGGCTTAGATGGCTCAGCTCTTCCAGCTTTGCTTGCAACATACATCTCTTTCTTAGGCCAGTACCACTCCCTGTATGCAGCTCTCCTTGGCAAATATCTCACAGGTCTGGCATCTCGAATGTCTTCTTGGGGTCTCTGCTTGCAACCAGGCTTCACATTCACGGTTTCATGCAATGGCCTGTCAAGGCCTACTTTATGGCAAGGACACCCCTGCTGTGCCTCCGCCCCCTGACCTTGGCAGCTCTCTGAAACTGTGGAGGAAGAACTGATGACCCCTTCACTTACTCATTCGTGACAATCTTGTGCTTCTCTAAAGCCAGACACACGGAATGAAATTTCCAGAATCTGGCTCAATTTGGGATGAACTCATCGCTATTTCAACACCACATTTTGCACAACTTTTCTCTATCCTGGGACTGTTAGGCGGAAAACCTTCAGCATTTACCTTCAATGGAAGCTTCTGGATGTGGTCTTTCCCTGAAGGTACTGATTCTTTTGTTTCTTGTAGAAATCTCAGGCCTCTCCTTAAATCTCACTTTAGGTCCGCTATCAAAAGGGACCCTCCCTCCTTCACATGCCTTGGGCCCCAAGCCCACCTTTAATCATTCGTATGAGGTTTTCAGATCCAAACTGCACATTCTGCATTTCATTTCTTTCGTCTTCCGATCTGTCTCTCTCTCTTCTGCCCCCATCTTCCTTCACTGTAGATCCGTAGAATATTCCAACCATTAAGAAAGCCATGCCACCATACCTGTTCTTACATTAGGAGCTGTTTAGAAATATCCTCCGACCAAAGACATCAGCCTCCAGCTTTTTTCAACTTAGCAATAGTGCAAGCATTGGGCGGTGGGTCAAAATGCTGCCAAACTCTTTATCAAAATATCACCGGTTTGCTGCTGCTAAGTCTTTATTTTCACCTGGATACCACCATCTTTTGCTAGCCATGCTTTTCTTCCACTGCCTCCACCTAATGATGGCCCTTTAAGTATTCTGCTTACAATACTCAACAGCCTTTCCAGCCCAAAGTTCCAAAGTCTTCCACACTTCTCCAAACATACACATGGTCAGGTTCTTCACAGCCAACAGCCCACTCCCTGGTACCAATAACTGTATTAGTCACTTTTCTGTTGCTGTGATAAAGCACCATGAGCAAGGAACTTATAAAAGGAAGAGTTTATTTGAGTTTACGATTGGCGGTTCCAGGGAATTAGATTCCATTGTGGCGGGAGGCATGGCAGCTGGATCTGGAGTGGCAGGCCGAGGGTCACAACTCGCAAAGAGCACAGGAAACAGAGAGAGAGAGAGAGACTGGAGACCACGAGGCTTCTTGAAACTCATTAAGCCTGCCCCCAACAACGCACTTCCTCTAGCATGGCCACACCCTCCAAGACCTCCAAAAACAGCGCCACCAACTGGAGACAAATGTCTGAATACCTAGAGCCTATGGGGGACACTCATCCAAACCACCACACCACCCCATAGGCTAAGATTTTAAACTGAATAGAAAGGGACAGGGTAACTTGAGAACTGACATCTATCACAATTTAATGCCTAACTATGAATATCTTGTGATCAGTATTAGTCTCATGTTCCTAATTACATGTCATCCCTGATATGATGGACTTACCCTAAAACTGTAAGTCAGAATATACTACTCTTTCTTTATTTTACTTTGTTCACCTACACAGTTTATCAGCTAAGAAAATAAATATTCTCTTCATACTAGTAAAGAAAAAAATCTGTATCAAATACAAAAATAAACTACTGACTTAAAACACAATGTTGATTTCCATAGGAAGTAGGGGCATGTGACAAATATTTTGCCCATAGATATCTCTATTAGAATAAAATGAAGAAAGAAATCTATAAAGATACAAATATCTATAGTAAGAAGATCTCAGCAATTCTTACAGATAATAACATGAGGTTGATCCAAAGAATACCTATTAAGTCATTGAAGGTAATCAGAGGACAGGCTTTACAATGAGAGTGGTTGATGGAAAGATTCTGTCACCATCAGCAGCTTTTCAATTGATTAAATCCCTTAATTTTGCAAAAACACACCCCCAATGGAATCATTATCTACATGTCTATTTCTATGTTCTTTGTATATATGTTTCTTTTTTTCAATTTTTTAAGGGATTCACAATATAAGAGCACAGTTGTTTTCAGATCATATTGACATTGCTCAGTTTGCCATACAATTTGTGTATATGTTTCTATTTTGGAACTATTCCATTGTGAACTTCGTGTATGGCATATATTGGAAAACATAGGCACAGGAAACAATTTTCTGAAAAGGACTCTGATAACACAAGAATTAAATCAAACAATTGGAAAATGGAAACTAAGAGGTTTCTTTCAAAAAAATAGGATACCAACATTAGAGTGAAAAGATATACAGAATAGGGAAAAACCTTTATCAACTGTACATCTGACAGAGGGTTAGTACCTATAATAGAAAAATAACTCAACAAGCTAAATCTATGCCTTTAATCATAGCACTCAGGAGGCAGAGGCAGGCGGATATTTGTGAGTTCAATGCCAGCCTGGTCTACAGAGTGCGAAATAGAAAGGTCTTTAGGAAAAAACATATGTAAGCTTACCACTAAAGAAATTTCTTACATATATACTATAGATACATATATACTATAAAAGCAGACTAAAAGAAGTTAACTCATAACTGGTACATATCACTCCCACTAGAAAACACATTTTAGCAACATCACAACCAATGCCAGGAATTGACTCCCTATTGTGAAGCTGTTGGGAAAAGGTCCAATAGAACTTCAAACAATACTGGTCATTTACTCTGCTCTTGATTATCCACCATACCTTCACAGCAAGCCCCTATTGCCAAAGTGTCTACATATATGAACTGTAAAACAAAATAAAGAAAAATCCAGCTGGTATTGATTTTAAAGCCTCATTTCTCCTGTCTAGTTTTGATAGGGTGAGTAGGTATTATAAATGCTACTTCATCAGCCTTTCATAGTATGGATCCTATGAGTTATAGCCACAACTGGTCTAGCAAGATATGCCCATGCTGCATTAATAGCACAAATATTATAGGAGTAACAAACCACTTTCTTGTTGAATTTAATGCTCACTCTATATGACAGAGCTCATACCTCATATTGATATCAAGCCCACGAAAATCTTGTCTAGACAGGATACAGGCCATAAGAAGAACCTAATGCTTTTATTCTGCTAAATGGTTATAGCATGAAACTGATCCCTTGTTATACCCATAGATCAATGCATCTATCAACTCTCAGCAGAGCAGCTTCCTTAGGCAGCAGATGATTAACACATAGACCTGTAGCTGGTCATATGAAGAAAATAAGAAGCTACAGACTGCTTAGCCTTGAATAGGATATCTATATAAAACTTCTGCTCCTACAACTCAGGAATCATTGCAGAAGAGGAGATGGAAAGACTGTAAGAGACAGAGGTAGTTAGTAGACGTTGACAAGAAAAGAGAGCTTTCTAGAACCTGAGCAGTTACTCATATGAACTCACAGAAATGTTGACAGCATGCAAAAGTCCTACATTCTGTATGTGTCAATCCCAAAGTTCTTGCTCTACAGATTTTAAGTAAAGCAAATGTGGGCAACAGCGAATTATATCTCCATTTAATTCAGATGCATTACCATTTTTATCAGATTCTGTAAACCAATGTTGTTTAATATACACGTTTACTTTTACTAAGTCCTAAAACACCATGTGTCCTGTAGACAGTGTCTAGGCGAAATTTAATGAATCTGGGTTGTTGGTACTAGCATCCACATATGAGGGACACCATTGTGTTGTTTTGTTTTTCTGGGACTGTGTTACTTCATTAACATAATGTCTTCCAGCTCTCATCCATTACCTGCAAAATTTCATGATGTTGTCCCTCTTTAAACTGCTGCATAGTATTCCATTGTATACATGTACCACATTTTCTCTATCCACTCGTCACTTGAAGGGCACCTGGGCTGGTTCCAGCTTTTTGCTATTGTGAACAGAGCTGCAATAAACATGTTGTGCATGTATCTTTGCAGTAAGTTGTGTCTTGTGTATATACCAGGGTGGTAGGACTGGGTCAAATGGAAGCTCATTTTGAGTCTTCTAAGGGTTCTTCATCCACACTGTTTCCACAGTGGCTGTACAAGTTTACATTCCCACCAGCAATGGATGATGTGTTCCCTTTTTCCCACAAACCTCTCCAGCACTTGGTATCATTCATGTTCCTGAGTCCAGCCCAGCCTTATTGGGAGTAAGGTGATATCTCAAGTGGTTTTAATTTGCATTTCCTAATTATCAAGTTATAATGAGTCCTAATGAAACTTACCATTCTAGTGCCACAAAGGTTCTGATATGAGAGACTTTATGACGATATGAGGTCTGTTCCCAACTGTAAAATTGGAAGACAACTATTGTAGAGGTAATCTCTTATAAACCGGTAAAACTGCTTTCTTTAATTGAACTATAGACATGGGAACTGTGGAAGGGATTACGCTCTGTTCAGAACCAAATATAATACTAAAGTCCTAGGGCTATGCACTCAGGCAAAATATATTAATACAGAGCTCTGACATCAGCAATGGATTGTTTCTACCAGAGATGATTTTGGCCAGGGGACCAGGCCCCAAAAAGGTAAGGGCCTTGCCTCTAAGTTGAAGATACCTACAGAGGAGAGGCAATAAGACCCTGCTGCCGAAGACCTGACGTTACCATGGAGGGATGTATGAGACCACACATACAAGTGTACAGTGGCCTTGGAATGCCAGAGAGTGTTACAAAGGCCATAAACCATAAAGCAAATATGGGTCTCCCTGAGTCAAGCAAGGACTCCACCGTCAGCACCAGCTACACCCTCACCTGCCTGGAAATACTGTGCAGCAGAGGCCAGCCATGTGCCTGTATATCCCAATCTAATTGGCTATTGGCTCTCCCCTGGAGAAATAACCATGGCTGATGCCACAAGCTTACATCCTCTACAGGTTAGGAGATGTTATAAGCCACAGTAAGACCTGTCATATTTAACAGGGGGAAAATTGTAACATGGATTAATAACATACCAAACATGTGTCTAGGCTAAGTAACCTACCAATAACTATTGTGCTGCTTAAATACCTATATATCTAATTCTTTTTCTTCATTAGTAGATGAAAGGTTATTCCTGGACAAACGTCAGCCATGAAAGGAAACAAGCCAGAATTGACCAAGGTCCAATCAACAGCTCCAGGAGATAGTGGACTGTTTTACCTCTCATCCACCTGTGCCCCCTTTTTCTAAGCCTAGGGAACAACCTGCGGAAGAGGGGGCATGGTAGAATGTATGGGCTGCAATTGGGGTGAATGGTGAAACTACAGCAATGTAGTCTGGACACTCATTTGATCAACTTGATTGAACAAACACCTGTCACCCCCCACTGGATGGTGGGGCTGTAGGTGTTTGGGCACAACAAGCCTGCAGATAGGTTGTTGCATGAAGGATGCTTGTACTCAATGGATTATCACTTATAAGCTAAAATGAAAAAAAAAAAATGAGAGAAAATGCCAGGACAGTTATGGCAGAAGAATGCATGATCTGGGATGGGTGGGGGGTGGGGGGGGAGGGAAGGAGGGGAAATAAGCTGAAATGAATTGAAAAAATGTATGAAATGCACAAAGCATCAATAAAAAACTACATTAAATAAAAAAAAAGTCCTACATTCTCTCAAACCATAAACTATACCCAACATAGATAAGGGAAAGTGTGTAAGAAATCCAACCCTAACTGAGACTTTTACAATGATGGCTTCTGGAAGGGCTTAGTCAGTTTCTTTTAAAGTGAGATTCTGAAACTTAGAATTTTATGTATAAAATTATATATTATATATATATATATATATAATATATTATATATTATANCTGGGTACTTTCTGAACTCACGATTTTTTCAATTAAATATGCCTTAATCGAGTCTACACCCGTGTCCCTCTCCCACCCATCCCCGCCTTCCCAATTAACCATTTCCAGTCCATTTCCTGATGCAGTCTTTCGGGTGGTCTTTTAATGTGCATCCCTCTCCATGAGAATATTTAGATCTGGGTTGTTGGTACTACATCCAGATATGAGGGACACCATGTGTTGTTTGTTTTTCTGGGACTGGTTACTTCACTCTTAACATAGATGCTCTTCCGCTCCATCCATTACCTGCAATTCATGATGTTGTCCCTCTTTAGTTCTGTGCATAGTAACTCCAGAATGTATACATGGTACCACATTTTCTTATACACTCGTCACTTAAAGGGCACCTGGGCTGGTTCCAGCTTTTGCTATTGTGACAGAGCTGGCAATATAAATGTATTGCATGTATCTTTGCAGTAAGTTGTGTCTTGTGTATATACCTAGGAGTGGTAGACTGGGTCAAATGGAAGGCGCATTTTGAGTCTTCCAAGGTTCTCACTCACATGCTGCTTTTCCAAGTGCTGATACAAGTTTACATTCCAACCAGCATGGATGAGTGGTTCCCCTTTTCCCACAACCACCTCTCCAGCACTTGGTATCATTCATGTTCCTGATCCTAGCCAGCCTTATTGGAGTAAAGGTGATATCTCAAGTGGTTTTAATTTGGTCATTTCCTTAATTATCAGTTTAAATGAGCTCCTAATGAAACTTACCTGTCTGTGCCACAAGGTTCTGATATGAGAGACTTTATATGACGATTATGAGGTGTTCTCCAGACTGTAAAATTGGAGACAACTATTGTAGAGGTAACTCTTATAAAACACGGTAAACTGCGTTCTTCTTTTATTGACTACTAGACCATGGGGAACTGTGGAGGGATTACTCCCTCTGTTCAGAACCAAATAAAATAATACTAAAGTCCTAGGGCTATGCGCCTCAGGCAAAATATATTAATACAGAGCTCTGACATCACAATGGATTGTTTCTACCAGAAGGATGTTTGGCAGGGGACCAGTGCCCCAAAAGGAATAAGGGCTCTTGACTCTAAGTTGAAGAACCTACAGGAGGAGAGGCAATAAGACCCTGCGGCCGAAGACCTGACGTTACCAATGGGAGGGATGTATTGAGACCAGCACATACGTGTTACAGTGGTCCTCTGGAATACCAGAGAGTGTTACAAAGTGCCGCTAAACCAAATAAATGCAAATATGGATCTCCCTGGTCAACAAGACTCCACCGTACACCAAGCTAACACCCTCACCTCCTTTGGGAAATACTGTGCAGCAAAGTGCCACCATGTGCCCTGTATAAATCCCGAATCTAATTGTTGCTATTGGTTGCTTCCCCTTGGAAAATAACAGTTGGCTTATGCCTCACATTACATCCTCTACAGGTTAGGAGATGGTATAAACCACATAAGACTCTGTCACATATTTAAACAAGGGGGAAAATTGTAATTCATGGATGAATACATATGCCAAAAACATGTGTCGATAGGCCCTGAAGTAACCTACCATAAACTATTAGTGCTGCTTAAATACCTATATGATCTAATTCTTGTTATCTTCATTAGTAGAGATGAAAAGGTATTCCTGGACAAACGTCAGCCCATGAAAGGAAACAAGCCAGAATTGACAGAGTCAAGTCAACAGCCCAGAGATAGTGTGACTGTTTTACCTCCATCCACCTGTGCCCCTCTATTCTCTAACGCCTCAGGGAACAACCTGCGGAGAGGGCATGGTAGAATGTAATGGGCTGCAATGGGGTGAATGGTGAAACTACAGCAAGCTGGTAGTCTGGACGACCTCATTTGATCAACTTGATTGAACAAACACCGGTCACCCCCCACTGGGATGGTGGGGGGGCTGTTGTGTGTTTGGGCACAACAGACTGCAGATGGTTTGTTGCATGAAGGAATGCTTTTACTCAGGATTATCACTTATAGCTAAAAATGAAAAAAAAAAAACTGAGAGAAGAATGCAGGAACAGTTTTATGGCAAAATGCATGATCTGGGTTGGGTGGGGTGGGGTGGGGGGGGAGGGAAAGGGAAATAAGCGAACATGAATTGGAAAAAATGTATGAAGTGCACAAACATCAGACTAAAAACTATTGTAAATAAAAACAAAAGTCCTACATTCTCCTCAAACCATAAACTGATACCAACATAGATAAGGTAAATGTGTAAGAAATCCAACCCTAACTTGAGACTTTTTACAATTATGTTCTCTGGAAGGGCATTAGTCAGTTTCTTTAAAGTGAGATTTCTGAAACTTGTAGAATTTTAAGTATAATTAATTAGTATATTATATATATAGATAATATATATAGTATATGTATATATTAAATTTACAGTTGGTGGCCTACGAGGGAGTTCATGATCCAGATAGTGGAAAGGAGGAAAGGATATACAATAGTCGTCAAAATTTGAAATCCCCAGAAGTCAATAAAGAAAACACAACTTAAATTATAAAGGCATTCCTGAACTATTTGCTATGTTAAAGATTCAATAATTTTTATTATTGTGTCAGTTTCTTGTTGCAACTAAAGAGTGTTCAAATGTAGAACAAATAGCATATTTTCAGAGATTTATTAAGTGGCCGATCTTAAATCACAAGTACATTCTAATTATTCTATGCCGAGCACAAAGGAATATTAATTTTCTATGTTTTCAGATTCTATGTGGAAAATAAGGCATGCTAGATTAGCAAACCAAGAGCCCAAAATAATAACAGAGTTTTTTTTTCTTGATTATCTAGAAGTCTCTAAGATCTTATTACTCTAAGAATTGATAGTGAGCCAATCTTCTTTTTTCGTATATTATTTATTTATTGTATTTATTTTATTTTATTTATTTATTGGTCTTTTCGAGACAGGGTCTCCACTGTTGTCCCAGCTGGCCTGGCACCACTCTGTAGACCGAGGCTTGGCCTGGAACTCACTATAGTTGGTCTAACTAGAGGTCCTGCTCTGCCTCCTGCTAGGCTTAAAGGCTGTAATCCACCACGCCTCGAATGGGCCCATATCATTCATAGACAGAATACAATCCTCAGAGACTAAGACAAATTTTTGTTTTTCAAGCACAACATACCTGTGCTCAAGAACTTACTGTACACTAAGACCTAACTTATAGTTTCTATTCTCCCACCCTGTACTGAATAAGCCATTCCAGTTCATAAAATCAACTCAGTTAACTTTTACTCTCCTCCATAGAAATTATTTTTATCCAAGATCTAGTTGATCATTCACACCCAAAATTTCTGCTGAGTCAACATCCCCAATCAAAATATAAAAGAATTTCAGTATTATTTAATTATCTTCAGAACAGCAAGTCTTCAGAGTGTGTACACTGGTAAATTTTTTCTCTTTTATCTTATATATGGTTAACTACTATATTCATCTCTATAATATATTATAATGCAAAATTTTAAAATCTCTATAAAATAAAGTCCACTAATTTCTTTCCTTTTGTAAAAAAATAATAATATCAGTAGAAACAGAAATGCAATCAGGTTAATAACCTACCATTTTTGCATCTTTCCTTTAATTGTTCTATGGAACAGAAATAACTATTTTCCAATAAAATTCATTGTATGCAGTCATAATTTAATCTATTTTAAATAGCTTTAAACAACATCAGGGTGGGGTCATAGTCCCCTTATAAAGCTCATTTTTTTTTTCTAAAGAATTTATCTCAGGATATTTGAGGGAAACGCTGGGCAATTTCAAACCTTGTCTTTGAACACAGAGAAAATTTGTTATATTTAATGCCTACTAATAATTAAATGTAGATCTAAAGGGCTAATTTGTAATAGACTTTTTTTAAAGAGGCAAGTTCATTGTGCTGAACTGAACTTACAATTGTGCAATGTGATATTGTGCATAAGAGAATTAATTTCTGCAGGTCCAAAGAGTGGGATGGTATTTAGAATTTTCCTCTAGTACATCTGAATACATCTATTTGTGCAGAGTATATCTGAAAAACCAAGGCTACAATGTATAAAACACACTAATCTAAACCAGTACCTTTCTCAGCTAGACTAAAATACAATGGCAAACTGAGTTTTTTAAAAATAAGGATTAGTAGTTTCCCGTATTTTAGCATCTTTATTTTATTATATTTAGCAAAATAAAGGCCATGAACAATTACAGATTAATGTACTATCAATTATCAGTACACTTTTGGCATGTGTACAAGGCAGCTAAAAGGTGTTTTGACTAAATTTATTCATGAAAGTCCATTACACAGCAGGCAGTGTGAGGTGTAGCTGTGCTGACGGGGGAGTCCTTGACCTTGACTCAAGGAGAGACCCATATTTGCTTTATTGGGTTAGTGGCCTTTGGTAACACCTCTGCATCCAGAGGCCATTGTACACCTTGCAAATTGTGGTCTCAATACATCATCATCCCCCATGTTTAACGGTCGGTCTTCGGCAGCAGGGTCCTTATTGGCCTCTTCCCCTGTGGTATCCCAACTTAGAGGCAAGAGCCCTTATTTTTGTGGGGCCTTGGATCCCCTGGCCAACAATCCCCTGGAGAACAATCATTGCTAGTTTCAGATGCCCTGTATTAATATATGTTTGGCACTGAGTGGCATAGCCCTAGGACTTTTAGTATTATATTTTGGTTCTGAACAAGAGTAATCCCTGTCCAATTCCCATGTCTAGTATCGATTAAAGAAAGCAGTTTTTACCGGTTTTATAAGAGATTACCTCTTACAATAGTTTGTCTCCAATTTACAGTTGGGGACGACACTCATCATGTCATATTTCTCTTGTTCTATGGGTGGAAGCAAGGAAGTCTCTCATATAGAACTCTTGTGGCACCTAGAAAGTAAGTTTCATTAGGACTCATCTATAATAGTTTTACTATTAGGATCCACAAGGGGTTCGATCTTTTATGGCAATCTGAGGCTTTTCTTCAATTGAATTTCACGGGTCAGCCTTTCATTGCACTTTTTTGGTACATCCTACTCAATTCAAACCTGATCTTTTCTTTTTTCTTCTTTCTTCTAGCCGTTAATTGTTGGGTGACGTTTTGTCCTGGTTGGAACAAACAATCTTTTCCATAGTTAGTTTTTAAGATTTTAATTGCAAGGTTTTTGATGAACAGGTTTCATGTTCTCCTGTATCTCCCCCCCCCTTTTTTAAGCGTATGAGTCTCCCGACTAGCACAGTTTTATTATACATAACATAGGGGTAGTCAAGGCACGATTTCATCAATTCCCCCATGTTGTTTTGTTGGGTGCACTTCCTCAGATAGATTCACTTGGGCAAGCACAACTTCAATTTTTGCCCTGGCACCTCTAGTGCAGCCGAGCGCCCCCATGGGCCTGTTATTCCCATCTACTTGGCTATATGGCTCTCTACCCCTTGAGAATAAGCCATGGCTGAGCCAAAGCAGCATACATCCTCTCAGGTAGGAGATGTTGATAAAGCCCCAGTAAGAAGCCCTGTTATACTTTACAAGGGGTAAGGAATTGTACTTCATGGTAACTTCCCACACACTGTGTCTATGCTCCAATAGTAACCTACCCAAACTATTAGTGCTGCTTAAATACCTATAAATCTAATTAGCGGTTCGTCATTATGAGGTCAGAAGAGGTTATTCCTGGACAACTGGGTCCAGCTTCTCTCTATGTTCCCAGGGGGGGGGAAAAACAAAAGAGGGGGGCGCTGAGAGACGAGGGGGGGGGGGGGGGAGGCGGGCGCGGGGTGCGGACGGGGCTTTAGAAGGGCCGGAATGCCAGAGGGGAATGGGGTTGACCAGAGTCCAAGTCAACAGCTCCAAGAGGTGGACTGTTTTAACCTCTCATCCACCTGTGCCCCTTTTCTAACCTAGGGAAACACCTGCGGAAGAGGGGACATGGAAGAATGTAAGGGCTTGCGATGGGGTGACATTTTGTTTGTTCAATCAAGTTGTCAAATGAGTGTCCAGACTAATTGCTGTAGTTGTCAACCATTCACTCCAATTTCAGCCCTTACATTTCTACCATGCCCCCTCTTCACGCAGGTTGTTCCCTAGACTTAACAGGGGACAAGGTGGATGAGAGGTAAAACAGTCCCACTCTCTCTGGATCGGTTGACTTGGACTCTGGTCAATTCTGGGCTGTTCCTTTCAGGGCTGACAGTTTGGTCCAGGAATAACATTTCATCCTACTAATGAAGACAAGCAATTAAGATATAGGTATTTAAAAGGCACTAATAGTTATGGTAGGTTCTTTAGCAAATAGACACATTGTTGGATATGTTAATCAGGAAGTACATTTCCCCCCTGTTAAATATGACGGGTCCTTACTGTGGCTTATAACATCTCCTTAACCTGTAAAAGGATGTAAGCTTTGTGGCATCAGCCATGGGGTATTTCTCCAAGGGGAGAGCCAAAGGCCCAATTAGATTTGGGATTTACAGGCACATGGCTGCCTCTTCTGCACAAGTATTTCCAGTCGTAAAAATTAAGTTTGCTTCCCAGTTAATCATATATAGATCACCCAAAACAACATGGGTGGAATTTGATGAAAATCTGTGCCTTGATTCCACACTATAGTCCATGTATAATACAACTGTCTCTGGAGACTCAACGCTAAAAAAGTGGGGGGTACAGGAAGACATGAAACCTTTTCAGCAAAACCCTTGCATTCAAATCTTAAACTAACTATGGGAAAAGATTTGTTTGTGTCCAGACAGGACAGAACGAGCACCAACTTAATGATGAGAAAGAAAAGATACAGGTTTTTTGCATTGAGTAGGATGTAACAAAAAGTGGGCATGGAAAGGCTGACCCTCTGAACCAATTCAAAGGAAGAAAAGCCGCATATTGCCCTAAACATCGAACCCCTCTGTGGATCCTACATGTACAACTAGTTATAATGAGTCATAATGAAACTTACCTTTAAGGTGCCACAAAGGTTTTGATATTAAACTTCCTTGCCCCCCCCCTTTTTTTCCGCACCCATAGAACAAGGAGACCTATGAGACAAGGATGAGGTCGCTACCCCCACTGTAAATTGGAGGCCATACTCTTGTAGAGGTCTCCTCTTCTAACACCGGTAAAACTGCTTCTTTAATTGACTACGCCATGAGGACCTGTGGCCGGCCTTACTCCCTCTGTTCACACCACCTCTCATGCCCTCAAGTCTCGGGCTCTGCCCCTCCGGCCCCAGCTCTGAATCCAGGCGGCCTCTGACATCAGCAAGGGATGGTTCTACCAGGGGGATGTTGGGCGCAGGGGATCCAAGGCCCCAAAAAGGTAAGGGCTGTCCTTGCCACGTCTAAGTTGGGATAACTAGCAGAGGAGAGGCAATAAACCCTGCTATCGAAGACCTGACGTTAAACAGGGGGGATTGTATTGAGACCACACCATGCAAGTGTAACAATGGCCTCTGGAATGCCATAGGAGTGTTTACCAAAGGCCACTAAGCCCATAAAGCAAATAAGGTCATCATTGAGTCAAGCAAGACTTACCAGTCAGCACCAGGCTACACCCGCACCTGCCTGGTTTATGGACATTTCAGAATAATTTAGTCAAAAACACCTTTAGTGCCTCTGCATCCGAAAAACTCTATCGCTGGTAAATATATTAACTGCATAAATTGATAGTACATTAATCTGTAATTGTCATGGCATTTATTTTGTAAATTATAAATAAAGATGCAAAAGTACAGGGAAACTCGACTGAACCTACTTCCCCCGTCATTTCTGTATAAATCTGCCGCTAGACACATTGTGATGTGTTTGCCAATCACAATGGTGACTTGTTTTATGTCCTGTGCCTGTTTTTCAGAGTACTCGTGCACAATAAGTGTATTCAGATGTACTAGAGCACCTTGGAATTCATTATCACCACCTCTTTCAGGACTGCCGGAATTCATCCTTAGTGCAACTAGAGCAACATGCGCACATGTGTTGAGCCAGTTCAGGCACAAAAACTTCGCTCTTTAAAAAAGTCTATTACAAAGATTAGCCCGTTAGATGCTACTTTAAGTATTAGTGAGGCATGAAATAAACAAATTTCTCTGTGTTCAAAGACAAGGTTTAAATTGCCATAGCTGTTCGCCGCCAAATATCACATGGAAATTGGCTTGGTAGAAAAAAAAATGAGCTTGTATAGGAGGACTATGAACCCCACCCTGAGTTGTGTTTAAAGCTATTTAAAAAATAGATTAAATTATACTGCATACAATGAATTTTATTGAAATAGTTATTTCTGTTCCAGAGAACAATTAAAGGAAAAATGCAAACATGGTAGTTATGAACCTGATTTGCATTTCTGGGTTTCTACTGATAGTATTATTTTTTTTACAAAAGGAAAGAAATTAGTGGACTTTTATTTAGAGAGATTTTAAAAATTTTGGCTAATAAATTATAGAGATGATATGTTACCATTTAAATATAACAGGCAAAAATTTTACCAGTGTACACACTTGACGACTTGCTGTTCTGAATAATAAATGCAATACTCTGCCAAATTCTCTTTATATTTGATTGGGGATGTTGACACTCGCGAAAGTTTTGGGTGTGATGATCAACTAGATCTTGGATAAAAAATAATTTCTCATGGAGGAGAGTAAAACGGTTAACTGAGTTGATTTTATGACACTGGAATGGCTTATTCAGACAGGGTGGGGAATAGACACTATAAGTTCGGTCTTATATAAGAAAGTTCTAGGCACCCGAGTATGGTTTCTTGACACAATGTTTCTTCGTCCTTTGAGGTGTCAGTTCTGGTTCTTCATGCAAGCATCTGGCCCTTCGGGTCGTGGGCTACAGCCTTTATACTACTGGCACGGGCAGAGGCGGTCTCGCACGTTTAGTGAGTTTTCTTACGCCTCCCAGCCATCTCTCGTGTGCGTCTCTGCTCGCTCTCGTCTCCGGTCGACACAGGCGATCTTCTAGTGCTCTAAAGATCCTCATACTGATAGTATTTCTTGTGAATACCATCCCTCACCTACACTACGCTCAGCTGCCGTCTAAAATGTCAGCCCGAGGAGCCTGTCTCTAAGCCCAAATAAGAATAATAATAATCAAAGAATATAAAGCAGATAGCTCAGTCTATCGCGCCTATAAGTCTTAGACTTCGAAATCAAGCACCCAAACTGTTATTTCATTTGGGCTTGTGGTTTGCCAATCTCAGCCTGCCTTTTTTCCCCACTAGAATCTGCACCAACATAGCCAATTCCTATTCTTTGTGCTCGGCTGGCATAATCGCCTAGATCGTACTTGTGATTCTAAGATCGGGCCACTTCCATCCTGACAACCCAATATGCTGATTTTGTTTCTACATGTTGCCCTCTTTGTTGCACACAAGAACCGCACCAATCTAACAAATTCATTGAATCTGTCTACATAGCAATAGTTCAGGAATGCTTTATTTAAGTTGTGTTTTCTTATTAATTTCTGTGGGATTTCAAATTTTGAACGATATTTATTAATCCTTTCCTCCTTTCACTATCGTGGATCTGAAACCCCTTCGTAGGCACCAACGGCAACATTTATAAATTATATATATATTAATTATATATATATATATATTTTATACATAAATTCCTAAGTTTCAGAATCTCACTTAAAAGAAACTGACTAAGCCCTTCCAGAAGCCATCATTGTAAAAGTCTCAGTTAGGGTTGGATTTCTTACACATCTTCCCCTTATCTATGTTATTTGGTAGAGTTTTGGAGTGAGAGAAGGTAGGAACTTTTTTTTTTTTGTAGTTGTTTTTATTGATGCTTTGTGCATTTTCATACATTTTTCATTCATTCAGTTAATCCACCTTTTTCCCCTCTTCTGCCTCCCCCCCCCCCCACCCCCACCCATCCCAGATCATGCATTCTGCCATAACTGTCCTGGCATCTTTCTCTCATTTTTTTTTTTTTCATTTTAGCTATAGTGATAATCCATTGAGTACAAGCATCTCATGCAAAACCTATCTGCAGGCTTTTGTGCCCAACACCTACAGCCCCACCATCCAGTGGGGGGTGACAGGTTGTTTTGTTCAATCAAGTTGACAATTGAGTGTCCAGACTACATTGCTGTAGTTTTCACCATTCACCCCAATTGGCAGCCCTTACATTCTACCATGCCCCTCTTCCAGAGTTGTTCCCTAGGCTTAGAAAAGGGGCACAGGTGGATGAGAAGTAAAAGTCCCACTATCTCTGGAGCTGTTTGACTGGACCCTGGTCAATTCTGGCTTTTCCTTTCATGGCTAACAGTTTGTCCCAGGAATAACCTTTCGTCCTATAATGAAGAAAGAATTAGATATATAGGTATTTATGCACACAAGTTATTGGTAGGTACTTAGCATAGACACAGTGTTTGGATGTTATGTTAATCCATGTTTACAATTTTCCCCCCGTTAATATGACAAGGTCTTACTGTGGGCTTATAACATCTCCTAACCGGTAGAGGGATGTAGCTTGTGGCATCAGCCATGGTTATTTCTCCAGGGAGAGCCAATGGCCAATTAGATTTGGGATATACAGGCACGGGCCCTTGCGGCACAGTATTTCCAGGCAGGTGAGGTGTAGCTGGTGCTGACGGTGGAGTCCTAGTCTTGAACTCAAGGGAGACCCATTTGCTTTATGGTTTATTGGCCTTTGGTAACACTCTCTGGCATTTCCAAGGCCACTGACACTTGTATGTGTGGTCTCAATACATCCCTCCCATGGTAACGTCAGGTCTTCGGCAGCAGGGTCTTATTGCCTCTCCTCTGTAGGTATCCAACTTAGAGGCAAGGAGCCCTTACCTTTGTGGGGGTTGGATCCCCTGGCCAACATCCACTCTGGTAGAACAATCCATTGCTTGATGTCAGAGCTCCTGTATTAATATATTTTGCCTGAGTGCATAGCCTAGGACTTTAGTATTATATTGGGTTCTGAACAGAGAGTAATCCCTTCCACAGTTCCCATGTCTAATAGTCAATTAAAGAAAGCAGTTTTTACCGGTTTTATAGAGATTACCTCTACAATAGTTGTGTCTTCCAATTACAGTTGGGAACGACCTCATAATCGTCATAAAATCCCTCATATCAGAACCTTTGTGGCACACTAAAGGTAAGTTCATTAGGACTCATTTAACTTGATAATTCAGGAAATGCAAATTAAAACCTCTCTGAGTCTATCACTTACTCCCAATAGAACGGGCTGGATCAGGGAACATGAATGATACCAAGTGCTGGAGAGGTTTGTGGGAAAAGGGAACATCATCCATTGCTGGTGGGAATGTAAACTGTGACAGCCACTGTGAAACAGTGTGGAAAAACCCTAGAAGACTCAAAAGGAGCCTTCCATTTGACCCAGTCAAACCACCCTGGGTATACCCCACAGACACAATTACTGCAAAGATACATGCACAACCTGTTATTTGCAGCTCTGTTCACAAATGCAAAAAGCTGGAACCAGCCCAGGTGCCCTCAAGTGACGAGTGGATAGAGAAAATGTGGGTACATGTATACAATGGAAATACTATGCAGCAGTTAAAGAGACAACATCATGAAAATTTTGCAGGTAAAGGATGGAGCTGGAAGACATTATGTTAATGATAACACAGTCCAGAAAAACAAACAACAAAGGGTGTCCCTCATATGTGGATGCTAGTACCAACAACCCAGATATAAATATTTCTCATGGAGAGGGATTGCATAGTAAGAAAACACAGAAAAAACTGCTCAGAAAGGCTTTAACCTTTGACAATGTGTATTGGAAGGTAGATGGGAAGGGACACGGATCGTATATTACGATTAGGAATATTTAATTTGACGTGAGCTCAGTCAAGTAAGCCAGTTGTTCGCCTAGACACTGTCTTACAGCAACTGTCTAATACATGTGTTTTAGGACTTAGTAAAAGTTAAACGTGTATATTAAACAACATTGGTTTACAGAATCTGATAAAAATGGTAATGCATGTAAAGAGATTAAATGGAGATTATGAGTCGCTGTTGCCCACCATTTGCTTTACTTAAAATCTGTATTTAGGAACTTTGGATTGACACATACAGAATGTAGGACTTTTGCCTGCTGTCAACCATTTCTGTGAGTTCATATGAGTAACCTGCCCAGTTCTGAGGAAAAGCTCTCTTTTCTTGCAGACTCTCACTAACTACCTCTGTGCTCTTAGATGTTTTCCATCTCCTCTTCTGCAATGATTCTATATATAATTTAGCAGTTGGTGCCTACGAAGGGAGTTTCAGATCCAGATAGTGGAAAGGAGGAAAGGATATAAATATCGTCAAAATTTGAAATCCACAGAAATTCAATAAAGAAAACACAACTTAAATTATAAAGGCATTCCTGAACTATTTGCTATGTTAAAGATTCAATAATTTTTATTATTGTGTCAGTTTCTTGTTGCAACAAAGAGTGTTCAACATGTAGAAAAAATAGCATATTTTTTCAGAGATTATTAAGTGGCCGATCTTAAATCACAAGTACATTCTAATTATTCTATGCCGAGCACAAAGGAATATTAATTTTCTATGTTTTCAGATTCTATGTGGAAAATAAGGCATGCTAGATTAGCAAACCAAGAGCCCAAATAATAACAGTTTTTTTTCTTGATTATCTAGAAGTCTCTAAGATCTTATTACTCTAAGAATTAGATATGAGCCATATCTTCTTTTTTATATTTATTTATTTATTTATTTATTTATTTATTTATTTATTTGGGTCTTTTCGAGACAGGGTCTCCCTGTTGTCCCAGCTGGCCTGGAACTCACTCTGTAGACCAGGCTGGCCTTGAACTCACAAAGTTCTGCCTGCCTCTGCCTCCAAGTGCTAGGATTAAAGGCATGTACCACCACGCCCTGCTATGGGCCATATCTTCTATAAGACACAGAACTAAATCCTAAAGGACTAAGACAACTATTTTTTCAAGAAACATACCTGTGCATAAGAACTTTCTTAATAAGACCTAACTTATAGTTTCTATTCTCCCACCCTGTACTGAATAAGCCATTCCAGTTCATAAAATCAACTCAGTTAACTTTTACTCTCCTCCATAGAAATTATTTTTATCCAAGATCTAGTTGATCATTCACACCCAAAATTTCTGCTGAGTCAACATCCCCAATCAAAATATAAAAGAATTTCAGTATTATTTAATTATCTTCAGAACAGCAAGTCTTTCAAGTGTGTACACTGGTAAATTTTATTCTCTTTTATATTTAATATGGTAACTATATTCATCTCTATAAATTTATTAGCAAAATTTTTTAAAATCTCTATAAATAAAAGTCCACTAATTTCTTTCCTTTTGTAAAAAAATAATAATATCAGTAGAAACAGAAATGCAAATCAGGTTCATAACCTACCATTTTTGCATCTTTCCTTTAATTGTTCTATGGAACAGAAATAACTATTTTCCAATAAAATTCATTGTATGCAGTCATAATTTAATCTATTTTAAATAGCTTTAAACAACATCAGGGTGGGGTCATAGTCCCTTATAAAGCTCATTTTTTTTTCTAAAGAAATTTCCATGGATATTTGAGGGAAAGCTAGGCAATTTCAAACCTTGTCTTTGAACACAGAGAAAATTTGTTATATTTAATGCCTACTAATAATTAAATGTAGATCTAAAGGGCTAATTTGTAATAGACTTTTTTTAAAGAGGCAAGTTCATTGTGCTGAACTGAACTTACAATTGTGCATGTGATATTTGCATAAGAGAATTATCTGCAGTCCTAAAAGAGGTGGGATGTAATTAGAATTTTCCTCTAGTACATCTGAATACATCTATTTGTGCAGAGTATATCTGAAAAACAAGGCTACAATGTATAAAACACATCTACCAATTTCTCAGCTAGACTAAATACAAAGCAAATGATTTTTAAAAATAAGGATTAGTAGTCCCTGTATTTTAGCATCTTTATTTTATAATTTACAAAATAAATGCCATGACAATTACAGATTAATGTACTATCAATTTATGCAGTTACACTTTTGGCATGTGTCAAGAGCAGCTAAAAGGTGTTTTGACTAAATTTATTCATGAAAGTCCATTAACCAGGCAGGTGAGGTGTAGCTGGTGCTGACGGTGGAGTCTTGCTTGACTCAGGGAGACCCATATTTGCTTTATGGGTTTAGTGGCCTTTGGTAACACTCTCTGGCATTCCAGAGGCCATCTGTACACTTGCATGTGTGGTCTCAATACATCCCTCCCATGTTAACGTCAGGTCTTCGGCAGCAGGGTCTTATTGCCTCTCCTCCTGTAGGTATCCCAACTTAGAGGCAAGGAGCCCTTACCTTTTGTGGGGCCTTGGATCCCCTGGCCAACATCCACCTGGTAGAACAATCCATTGCTGATGTCAGAGCTCCTGTATTAATATATTTTGCCTGAGTGCATAGCCCTAGGACTTTAGTATTATATTTGGTTCTGAACAGAGAGTAATCCCTTCCACAGTTCCCATGTCTAGTAGTCAATTAAAGAAAGCAGTTTTACCGGTTTTATAAGAGATTACCTCTACAATAGTTGTCTCCAATTTACAGTTGGGGAGCGACCTCATCATTGTCATATTTCTCCTTGTTCTATGGGTGGGAAGCCAAGGAAGTTCTCATATCAAACCTTTGTGGCACCTAGAAGTAATTTCATTAAGGACTCATTATAAATAGTTGTTTAATCTTAGGATCCACAGAGGGGTTCGATGTTTTATGGCAATCTGAGGCTTTTCTTCTTGAATGTTCAGGGTCAGCCTTTCCATTGCCACTTTTTTGGTACATCCTACTCAATGTCAAACCTGTATCTTTTCTTTCTCAGCCAGTTAAGTTGGGTGACGTTTGTCCTGTCTGGAACAAACAAATCTTTTCCCATAGTTAGTTTTAAGATTTGAATTGCAAGGTTTTTTGATGAAAAGGTTTCATGTCTTCCTGTATCCCCCCACCCTTTTTTTAGCGTTGAGTCTCCAAAGACAGTTTTATTATACATACATAGGGGTGGATCAAGGCACGTATTTCATCAAATTCACCCATGTTGTGTTGGGTGACTAATAGATTAACTTGGGAAGCAAACTTAATTTTTACCGACTGGAAATACGTGCAGCAGAGGCAGCCATGGGCCTGTATATCCCAAATCTAATTGGCTATTGGCTCTCCCCCTTGGAGAAATAAGCCATGGCTGATGCCACAAGCTACATCCTTACAGGTTAGGAGATGTTATAAGCCCCAGTCAAGCCCTGTCATTTTAACAGGGGGGAATTGTCTGATCATGGTTCCCTACAATCTGTGTCATGCTCAAAGTAACCTACCATAACTATTAGTGCTGCTAAATACTCTATATTCTAATTGCTTGTTTCTTCATTAGTGGATCGAAGGTTATTCCTGGCCACTGTCAGCCCATGAAAGGACAGCCTGAATTGACCGGATCCCGTCACACGCATCCAGAGAGAGTGGACTGTTTTATCTCCCTCCACCTGTGCCCCTTTTCTCGCCTAGGGAACAACCTGCGGAAGGGGGGCAGTGGTAAGAATGTAAGGGTGCGATTGGGTGAATGGTTGACAACTACAGCAATGTAGTCTGGACACTCATTTGATGTCAACTTGATTGAACAAACACCTGTCACCCCCCACTGGATGGTGGGGCTGTATGTGTTTGGGCACAAACAGCACTGCAGTATAGGTTTTGCATGAAGGATGCTTTGTACTCAGGATTATCACTTATAGCTAAAAATTGAAAAAAAAAAAAAAACTGGAGAGAAGAATGCAGGACAGTTGATGGGAAGAAGCATGATCTTGGATGGGATGGGGGTGGGGGGGAGGGAAGGAAATAAGCCCTGAACTGAATTGGAAAAATGTATGAAATGCACAAAGCATCAAAAAAAACTAATTTAAAAAAAAAAAAAAAAGAAAGTCCATTAACCTGAAGTCTTGTGTTGTTTATGTAGATTTCTATTCTTCTGCCTTCTATATTTTTTTTCTTTCTTTTTATGCTGAACAGGGACCACATGGCCCTGCTAAGGGGGATGGGGACACAGGGCACTGTGCAGGGGTTATCCCTTGGTGCAGAGGCCAGCTGGCTACTTCCCGTAGCCTGATCTGGATGATACTTTCAACCCAAGCCCTTAGCCTGGACCCATGAGACACGTGTTCCACTCTTAGCCATGTCTTCTCACTTGCCCAGAACCTGAACAGGAATTTCAGGCTGATGGCTGATTGCCTCCCTTCAGCCAATATCCACTCACAACACCAGCTACCCAGATTGGTGATCCACAAAGGAATCTCTTTCCAGGCTACTGGCCAACTGAATGAAACACAGGCCTACCTTAGCCTGTATGTTCACAATAATTAATAAAAAATTAACGGCCGGGAATTCTATGATGATTTTACTATGAAATTCAAATTTATTCCTTACTACAGCCTGCTTTTATAAATTAAATGACATCCGTTCCCAGGGCCAGTCATAAGTCCCCCAACTCTGTACCACTGCACACCTTGCCCCACCCAGCATCACGCACCTAGACCATGGTGCTTGCTCCTCCTTGGTGTGGGGCCAGACCCTGAGGCATGCTAATTGGAAAGCCAGCCTGCAATTCGAGCTGGATTTCCCTACATCTCCCCCTGTTTTTAATTTTTTGAGAGGCAGACAATGGGACCATGGGAGAGGTTGGCATCTATAAAGGAATCTGTTCTTAAATACAAGATTGCTCAAACCTATCTTGAGTTCTGGGTGGAGGCAGGTCAGACCTAAGATTTTTATCTTTTACACTAAAACCAACATGTGCTCAAAAACCAACCAGTAGTTAATAATAAGTAATGAATACAAGCATCCTTCATGTAAAACCAATTTGCAATCAGCTGTACCGAAACTTATACAGCCCAAAATCTCCATTGTCCAGCTGGAGGGGCTTGCAAGTACAAGCATATTGATCAAATAAGAATTCAGTCTATATTGCTGTAGTTCCACAATTCACCCCAATCACAGCCCTTACATTCTACCATACCCCCTCTTCCACAGATTGACTCCTAGGCTTTAGAAAAGGGGCACAAGTGGGTGAGAAGCAAAACAATCTACTTTCTCTGGAGATGTCATTGTGGACTCTGACCAGTTTGGGCTGTTTCTTTTCATGGGTTGGCAGTTTATACAGGACTAACCTTTTAATTCTATGAACGAAGCACAAGCAATTAGAAATACAGACATTAAGACAGTGCTAATTATTATGGTAAGTTACATAGTGGGTATAGACACAGATGTTTAGATGGTATGCTAATCCATGAACTATAGCTTTTCTGTAAAAGATGATAAGGGCTTACTGTGGCTTATAATATCTAACCACTAGAGGATGTAAGGTTGTGGCATCACTGTGAATTATTCTTCCAAGGAGAGATAATAGCCAATTAGATTTGGGATATACGGACATATGGCTGCCACTGCTGCACAGTATTTCCAGGTTGGTGAGGTGTAGCTCTGCTGGAGGAGTCTTGTTTGACTCAAGGAGACCAATATTTGCTACATTGATTTAGTGGCCTTTGGTAAAGCTCTCTGGCATTTCAGAGGCCAAATGTACACTTGTAATTGTGATCTCAATACATCTTTCCCATGCTTACACAAGGTCTTCGATAGAAGGGCCTTACTGCCTTCTTCTTGCAGGTATCCCAGTTTACAGCCTTTTGGGGTCTTGGATATCCTAGCCAACATCTCCTTGGCAAAATAATCCACTGCTGATACCAAAACTCTCCTGTATAAATATATTTTGCTTAATTACACAGCTTATACAGACTTTACTATTTGGCCTTGAATGGAGAATATCTTTTCACAGTTCTTATGTCTATCAGTCAATTAAAGAAAGCAGTCATACCTGTTTTATAAGAAATTACCACTGTAACAGTTGGCTCTAATTTGCAGTTGAGGAATGACTTAATTACCATTATGTTTTTCTTTGTTCTATGAAAAGGAGATAAGAAAGTCTCTCATATTAAAACTTTGCCACACCTGGAAGGTAGCTTCATTAGGACACATTATAAATTGTTGTTACAAATAGAATCCACAGAGATGTTTGATGCCTGTAGCTCAGGGAATCTGAGGCTTTCCTTCCTTAAAGATTGGATGGGCCAACTTCTCTGCTGGTATTCCTTGGTACACTCTGCACAATGCAAAGCTGTATCTTTTCTTTCTCAGCAATTAAGTTGGTGACATTTTGACCTGTGAGAACATGCAAATCTTTTCCTATAGTTAGTTTTAAGATTTAAATTGAAAAATTTGACAAAAGTTTAATATATAACTGTATTCCCCCTTTCTTATTTTAGGTTTTTATTTTTTCACCCATGAATCTCAAAAAGGCAGTTGTATTACACATACATATAGGCAGGAACCAATGTGTGAATTTTCATTAAATTTACCCAAGCTGTTTATCATTGACTGTATGTTGTTAATTTGGGAAGGAAACTTCATTCCTTTAGTTAAATTATCCTACAGGTAAAAGAAAATGTTACAAGATGATACTGTACGACACAAAAATTATAGAAAACATTTGTATGCATTAAACACAAACTTGTTATTATGCAAATTATAAGTAAAACAAATGTGGACAATTTGTATTTCCAATTAGCTTAAATGTATTACCATTTTATTAAAATCCTTTTAACCAATGTTGTTTAATATATACATTTTTACTTTTACTAGGTCCTAAAATACCATGTAATATGTAGACAAAGTTTCAGCACATTTGGCTATCTGTTAAACACATATTAATTAAATATACATTGCTCATTAAACTTATTTTACTAGACTATGACTTCATAGAAATCAAGTCCATTAACTTATGTTTATTTACTGGTATTTCTGTATAAATTCTACTGAACTACCTCTATATAGATGTATAATATTTATTTCAAACATATCACTCTAAATTTTATTTTATTTTATTTTTTTATTAATTTTATTTATTTTTGTATGTGTATGAATGTACTGTCTGCATGCAAGTCTGTGCACCCGTGTCGTGCAACGCTGTGGAGTTCAGAAGAGGGTGTCGGATTCCCCTGGAACTGGAGTTCTCCTGGAATTGGAGCTTCAGACGGTTCTCAGCCGCCATGTGGGTGCTGGGGATCGAACCCGGGTCCTCTTAACCGCTAAGCCATCTCTCCAGCCCCCACTCTAAATATTATAAAGTGGGTTTATAACATTCATTTTTCTTTTAGCCTTTGCAGGTGTTTTTTCCAGGCCTGGCACAAAATCCTGTTTTAAAGATGTTTTACCTAGTTGTTAATTGTTTTACAATGCACGTTTAACCATATTTTAAATTATATCTGAATTAAAATAAGATTATTTCTCAAAACAAATTTATTTTCTACAACACTTTTAAGAATTCGTTGGAATTTTTCTCTCAGGCATTGAAGGAGCGTATCCAGCAAGTGGCAGTATACACCCATAGAGTAGTGAATGTTAGGACCAGATCAAAAAGAAGTTAATCAAAAGGAAAGGGTTAACCGTGCAGGAGCAGCTCTCTAGTTGAAGCAGGTCTGGTTCCCATATTTGCTTCCTCCCACCTTGAGTTATTAGTTCCCAGAGATACCTGAGGTCAGGATGAACTTTCTCAGCCCTGTAGGAGTGCTTCTCACCCCCTAAGGAACCCATTACTCTCCAAGGGGCTTCACAATGCTAAACACAACCATTGTTTCAAACAAAGTGGTACAGAACAGGGCTGCTTCCCTCCAGTCCCATAGCAGTATGCTGGGCCTGACGCATTGATCTGTCTCTGTCCCTGTCTCGTTGTTGTGTTCTGTATTTTTCCTTGATGTAATGTTCTTTTTTAATTTTTTTTTTAATTTTATTTATTTCTGTATGTGTATGAATGAACTGTCTGCATGCAGGTTTGTGCACCCATGTTGTGCAATGCCACAGAGGTCAGAAGAGGGTGTGGGATTCCCCTGGACCTGGAGTTCTCCTGGAATTGGAGTTTCAGACGGTTCTCAGCCGCCATGTGGGTGCTGGGGATTGAACTCCGGTCCTCTGTGAAGAGCGTTCGGTGCTCTTAACCACTAGGTCATCTTCCAGCCCCATAATGTTCTTTTATTAAAGCTTTTCCTCCACAGTTTTTGACCTCTCAAGAGATTCTTTGGTAGAGTGGCATTTCTAACTTAACATCAACTGTAACAGCACCTGTGCAATTAGTAATTTTTTAACCAAGACAAATAAATTATACAAATGACCATAGAAGTTTAACTACATTAATAGATCTGCATCTGAGTTGGAAGGGCCAGTTCCAACTTGGAGGCTTTTTAGAATTGTACAAATGCATATTTACATTTACATAAACCCAATTAAAGATTGTTAACACCAAAAAGTATGAACCAAGTTTTGTATAGGTTGAATCTGTAAAGTGACGTATAGTCAACTTTAAAATACAGGAGTTTAGAAAGTTATAGGGGTTAAAACAAAATATTCATACATCCATACACAAATGTGCATGCACACGCATGCATACAAGTATACACAAACATATGTACAAAGGAAAAAAGATTGTGAGACCAATCTGTGGGAAGAAAGTTACATTAGTTTCTTATGCTCAATGAGAAAAGGTCTTTTCCACAATTAAAGTTGGGTTTGAGTCTTCACAGAGGTCCACCTTCTGTCTCCAGAGTTTTGGAATCAAAGCTGCACCTTCGAAACACAATGAAAGATGAACCATTGCCTCCAGGCAAGAGTGCCCAAGGCTTTATGCTTCCCAGTCACACATAGAATACTGTAAAGCCAGCCCTTCACCCACCAGTCATCAGCTGTTTCTGGAGCAGGAGAGGGGCACAGAACAAACATTGCACTAGATTAACCAGAGTATTTACAAACAGCTACAAACTGAAAAGTGTAATAGCTTCATATTTTGCCTTTGGTGTTTTCAAGGCAGAGCCTACACACAGTCAGAGCTGGCCTGGAGCTCACTCAGTAGACTAGGCTGATCCTGAACCCACAGACATTCACTAGGACTGGCTATACAAGCCTGGAATTTACAAGCTCAATTTGCATTATAGAAGCCTGGCCTCTAGAAGAGATCTTGGGGTAAATTAGCAGACAAAAAGAAGACCTCAGCAGAATTTAGCATAATTTACACTATTTACAGAAAAATTTTTAAGGAGGACTTTTAAAAACACATTTAAACTGTCTCTGGCTTTTTGCAAACTTCCATGAAAGCCAATGTTGGTAGACTAATTCCTGGGTAGAGTTTCTTCCACAACCCAAGCTGGCTTGTCCAAAGGTACAAATGTGCACCTCTATAGAAGGCTTTCAGCAAAAGGCTTGAACTTGCTCCACCAGCACTCCAGTCCTCCCTGCCTCTGTGACCTTCACCACAAGAACTGCCAGAAAGCAGAACCTGGGGCTTCTCCTAGGGGCTGAAAGGGAGGCCTCAGAGTAGGTTTCAAGCCCATTTCAAAACCTCTAGAAGGCAAGTGGACTGGAGAGGAAGAGCTCCACTCAGTTTCTCTGAATACCCACCACTTGGGAAGGCTGGGGAAGCAACAGATGCCCCCAATCCAGGGAAGCCAAAATGGCACCTAGGACCTCCATAATGGTGTCCCACTGAGTGGGTGAAAACCCACAAGAGAATGAAAGCTTCCCAAAGCCTATCAGAGAAAAGGTCTCTGGCCCACAGGCCAAGTCCCCAACAGCACCATCCGCAGGTGCACCAGCAGAGTCAGCACGATAATTCCCTCTGCCTCCATTCTTAGTCCATGCCTTCACTGATTTGGTGATGCTAAACTTTCTCCATGCCACAACTTGAAACACAACGCCTACAACAAACCACAGCACACAGTCAACAAATACATGCCATACATCACAAAACAATTCTTCCTGAAACATAGCTTCCTGAAATGTATCATTTCTCATTTTGCAGAGATTCTAGCTTACCAAACTTGTCTCCATGCCCCATGACTGTAGCACCACTCTGCTACTGCTTATGGTTAGTTTTCATCCTCTCTGTCTCTGTATTTAATTCTTTGATTTTTCCACATGCACATGAGATAATGTAATAGTTTACATTGCATTTTTAAAACTCTGTGTGTGTGTGAATATAGGTCCATGAATCCCATAGATTGTATATAAATTCACAATGAAGTGTACAAAGAGTACAATGAAGAAGAGTTGGTTCTTTCCTTCCACTATGGGATTTGGGGATCAAATTCAAATAGTTGTGCATAGCAAGTGGCTTTACTCGCTGAGCCATCACCCTGGTTCCAATATTTTAATTTCTGCCTATGATATATCACTTGGCATGAGTTCTTCAGGGTCACACATTTTGACATGTGTAGGTTCTGCTTATTTCTTAGGGCAGAATACTATGCATGTAAAGATATAATTTTATTATTTTTCTATAGAAACCATTTTATATAAATGTATATTTTATTGGGTTTCTGTGCATTTCATATAAAACATCTTAGTCATGTTTATACACCTTCCCTGATTCACATTCTATTAGCCTCCCATCAGGTTTCATTCATTCTGTCAAAAATTTTTGTTGTTGTTGTTCTTTTTAAGATAGGGTCTCCAAGCCAGGCATGGTGGTGCACGCCTTTAATCCTAGCACTTGGGAGGCAGGGGCAGGGAGATCTTTGTGAGTTCAAGGCCAGCCTAGTCTACAGAGTGAGTTCCAGGCCAGCTGAGGCTACAGGGAGACCTGTCTCGAAAAGACCGAAAAAAAAAAAAAGAGATATAACAGGTTTCTTTTTTGTCATTTTCTTTTTATGTGTGTGTGTGTGTGTGTGTGTGTGTGTGTGTGTGTGGTGTGTGTGTCTGTGTGTGTTACATTTATCCTGCTTCTTTTCAGCACACATAATTGATTTAATTACTTACTGGCACGACTCAAGAATGGCCCTATNGAGGCTACAGGGAGACCTGTCTCGAAAAGACCGAAAAAAAAAAAAAGAGAAAAAAGATAGGGTCTCCATGTAGCCCCAGCTATCCTCGACCTCACTCTGCAGACCAGGCTGGCCTTTAGCTAACAAAGATCTGCCTGCCTCTGCCTCCCAAGTTCTAGGATTAAAGGCATGCATCACCATGCTAGACTACCATCATATATTTCAGAGAAATGCTCTCCTTTTTCATAATAGCTTTAAGATATTTCTCTTTGCCTCCAGATCCCAGGAGATATAACAGGTTTCTTTTTTGTCATTTTCTTTTTATGTGTGTGTGTGTGTGTGTGTGTGTGTGTGTGGTGTGTGTGTGTCTGTGTGTGTTACATTTATCCTGCTTCTTTTCAGCACACATAATTGATTTAATTACTTACTGGCACGACTCAAGAATGGCCCTATAATAAGAATGAAGCAAGTCCAAATCTAGTAGACAGGAAGAAACAATAATAATCATGGTAGAGATGAATAAGATAGGAACAAAGAAAACAATTCAAAGAATCAAAAAATCTAAGATCTGGCTCTTTAACAAGATAAGCTAGATTGACAGAGCTTTAGTAAAATTAACTAAAGAAAAAAGTAGAAGACCTGACTTAGCAGAATCACTGATAAATAGGTAGATGTTACATCAGACACTTGAAGATATTCAAAATATTATAAGGGAATAGTTTACTAGTTTACAAACATATCCCATTAAGTTAGAAAATCTAAATAAAATAAAAAAAAGTTAGAACAATTCAAAACACCATGAAATTAGAAAAATCTAAAGAAAATGAAAACAATCAGAAGCATTCAAAACACCAAGTTAAAACATGAAAGGAAAATCAACTTAAGAAGATCCATATACAATAAGGAGACTAAAATATTAATGAAAAGCCTCTGACCACTAAAAGCCTAAGTCCAAATGGACTCACACCAGTATTCTACCAGACTTTCAAAGAAGAACTACAAGCAATACTTCTAAAATTATTCCATATTTACCTATCTGTCTGTCTATCTATCTGTCTGTATAGATGACTATATCTCTCTATGTACATATGAAGCACTTCCAAAATACTTCTATGAAAGCAAGTATTACTCCAATTACAAAACCAGGTAACAAGAGAAATTAAAGGCCAATATGCAATATTCCTAATCAACATAGACACCAATATTTTCAATAAAATATTTGCAAAACAATGCCAGGCATGGTGGTGAAGGCCTTTAATCCAGCACTGAGGAGGCAGAGGCAGGTGGATCACTGAGATCAAGGCCATCCTAGTTTACAAACAGAGTTCCAGACTAGCTAGAACTACTGGGAGACTCTGTCCCAAAATAACTCCCCCAAAACATTTGCAAAATAAACTAAATTTTCTAACAAAAAGATAATCCAAATTGGCATTATCCTGAAAGGCACAGATATTTCAACATAGATAAATCAATAAATGTGATAAATCATATAAATATACAAAGATCACATGATTTTCTCAATAGATAGAGAAAAAAAGGCCTTTGAAAAAAATCCAACATACTTTTATAATAAAAGTCTAGAAAGATTATGACTGAAAGGAAAATGCCCATAGGAAGAGCTAAAAAATTGTATTAATAAAATCCTCTGCAGTGGGTTGTACAAGAAATATGTTTCATAGAAACATATTTAATAATGGTTAAAATAGTCGAGTAGTTTTGATTTTTTTCTATATACAGTTTTGCCTCTATGTATTGTGAACATAATGACAATTCATATTTTATTATCCATTTATCCATAAACCAGTCATGTAGCAGCTTTGAGAAAAATGGAACTGATTAGTCTGTCCTAGTCCTTGTATTCCAGTAGACTTTGGATGTATTCAGATTAATTCCACTATGTAAACAGGCATGTTATTTGTTTGCTGTGAAGACAAAAGAAAGTTTGTAGCTGCATTGTGCCAGGGAACGGCTGACTTCAGGAAAAAAAAAAAAAAAAGGTAAACCAAGGGAACGTAAGAAATATGATTAAAATTAAGACTATAAACTGAACTTCAGATATTTCCAGTCTCTTAAATATTAAAAGCCAGTGATGAGTCTTCCTAAATGACTTTAACTGCATTTTCTCCTCTAATAACACAAAGAGGATATCAAGTATTATAAATTAGGAAAGCTTTCCTATTGGATAATCAATTTTGTTCTTAGAAGGCTTCAAATATTTAGAAGAATTAAAATAATAAAAATTATGCAAACATAACAAACCAAAACGAAAGACATTTATGGTTTTGACCATGATCAGTCTGTTCCTAAAGGATATTTCAGACCATTTACTGTCCTTAAAAATCATAAAATTCGTAGCTGGGCAGGGGGGCACATGCCTTTAATCCTAGCACTCAGGAGGCCGAGGCAGGTAGATCTTTGTGAGTTCAAGACCAGCCTGGTCTACAGAGTGAGTTCCAGGACATCTAGGGCTACAGGGAGACCCTGTCTTGAAAAGACAAAAAAAAAAAAAAAAGTATGAATATATTTTCTAAATGTTTTAAACTTTGAAAGAATTTATAGTTGATACTCACAACTCTATGTTTACTATCCTAATGTATGTTAAACAGGGCTTAAACTATAAGGTCACATTACTCCAAAAATGGTTTGTCTCACAAGGGGAAAGCCAGTAATCTGGTATTTTTCAATCTACTTAATCTGATAGTGATGGTCTGGAGGACTTTTAGAGAACTACTGGTCTTCTTTCTACATTGGAAACCTGAAGAGGTTGGTTCCAGTACTAGTGAAAGAATGTCATAAGCCGTAGTCTAAAGAAACTCACTAGCTAGAGTAAAAACAAGCTGGCAAAAGCAGAAACGTGCTTCTGCCATGATCTTTCACATGGCTTGCCACCAAATGACAGTGCCCACATTTTGGAGAGGTCTTCTTTCTGGCTTCAAGTTATCCAATCAGGAAAGTCCTCCTCCCTTTAGTTAATTCTAGATCCAGTCAAAGTTAAAACCAAGACTAGCAGTACCCATCATAGTTACTTTTCAGGATTATACGAACTAGACACTTCTATGATCCATAATCATTCTTTCCAAGCTTATAATATTAAATAAAGTAAAAGCTCCCTTAGTTTTGGCTGGTCTCCTTAAATAACCCTAGTTTGATTTTTAGAAAGCACTTATGATTATTTGAGGGGTCTCGCCACAATATTGTCAGAGTACAGATGTTTCTTTTCTTCCTAATATCTGAGATATTAGTAGCATGAAGGTTGAGTTGATGGTTTGTTTGCAAAGGTCCTGCATTCTTGTGATATTGTTCATTCTTTCACTTTATAATGTTATAGCTTTGAATTTGAAATCTAAAGGCTCTGTGTTTATGAATGTTGCTACATAGAGTTCCAATGAGCAGATCTATATATCTAAATAAATAACATCTAACATATAAATACATGATAGAATTCCAGTAAAAGCAATGAGTTTACTTTTCTTTATATTAAGAAAAGAACTATTTTTCCAGTAGTAGTAGCTCTGAATCCAAACCCTATGTTTAGTCTTTATTGTTGTTGCTGCTGTTACTGTTGTCCTTTTAAAAGTTTATCTTAAATTTGGTATTTTAAATATTTTTAATTATTTAAGTCCTATTTATTTTCTATTATCTTAATCTCAGCCATAAAATCAAAGGCAATAATAGTTCGAGGATATAAACATGAAAGTTCTAATACTTCTATTTTATATTCCATATGGCAAAAATGTAGACTGTGATATCATCATGAAACCTATTACTGTTCATATTATAAATCATATTCTGGATTTATAAATCAGATTAAAGTTAGTAGCACTAATTTTGCTACAGTGACTATAAAACTTTAGGTGTTTCGAGTATGGATACTATTACATAATGAAATAATTTCTCTTTTTTATCCACCCTTCTAACAATGCATGTTTTTATAAGTGTAATGCTTTTATTTTTTTCTATTTTAAGCACACTGTAATAATTGCACAGTTAAATTTTTTCAGGATTTTTGTGAAAATGAACTGTGAAGCATTCATGAGCTTCTATGACTAAGCTCCACAGCAATGTAAACACACCCAGAGAATAATTTGATTGTGACCTTTCCCATCTTAAAAAAATTATCATTAACTTTATCTCTGTGATTATAACATAAATGGATAATTAGTAAAAATTGTTATTGGAGAATAATTTTGAGGCCACTCTCTTTTATGTGACTCCACTGCTTAGCTAGTCAGAACCTGCCTCCTTTGACATCATTTTCCTGATTCAAGATGAGGCCCATTTATGCTTCTTGGAAGCTCCTTATTTGCCACCCTGGAGGCATCCTGGCCAGTCAATAACAACGACAACAACAAAAAAAGCAAACTTGAAGAACAGAGAAACTAGCCATTCTGACCTCTGCAACATTGCATGACACAGGTGCACCAACCTACATGCAGACAATACACTCATACACACAAAAATAATAAATAAAAATAAAATTTAAAAATATTAAAAAAACAAAATCAAATTTCAACTCAACAAAGCAAGCTAAAATTGAAAATTAGACATATAACCAAACAAAAGAAGTCCTCATATCCATGTCACAATGAATAAAAGACAAATAATATGAAAAACTAAGATAACATGTTACCAACAAATTTAAGTACAGAATAAATGGGGGGGGTATTAAAAGCTACAAAAGTGGGCTGGGTGTGGTGGTGCATGCCTTTAATCCCAGTACCCAGGAGGGGGAGGCAGGCAGATATCTGTGAGTTCAAGGCCAGCCTGGTCTACAGAGTGAGCTCCAGCCCAGCTGGGACAAAAGGGAGACCCTGTCTCAAAAAAAAAAAAAAAAAAAGAGAAAGTTACATATAAAGGAAAACCAATCAGAATAATATAAGACTTTTCAATCAAAACTATATAAAAAAAAGAGCTTGGAGCAAAGTATCGAAGTTGTAAATGATCATAGATGCCAACAGAGAAAACTTTATCCTTTAAAACTATCTATCATAGTAGAAAAAAATAAAAATATTCCATGATAAAACTAGGCTGAAAGAATTCTTGTCCACCAAAACACCAATAGAGAATACTAAAAACAACACAAAGGACTGATGAAAAGGATGGTCATACCCAGAAGACTACAGAAATAAAATAAATGAAGTTACAATTATAGAAACACAATATAGGACTACTCTACGTCTTTCAATAAGAACTGTAAATATGATTGGCCTGAACTCCCCAGTCAAAAGACACAGGTTAGTTGAATGAATTAAGAAACAAAAATCCATCATTTTGTTGTCTGAAAGAAACTCATATTACCCTCAAAGACGGAAAAATATTCTAAGCCAATGGAACAAAGATAAGAAAGGAGATGTTATTTTAATACCAAACAAAATCGTCCTTAAACTAAAATGGAAGACATTAAGAAAGTCACATCATTCTGATCAAGTCAAAATTGACCAAGAAAATATGATAATCATGAACATGCAGGCACCAAACTCTGATGAACCCCATTTCATAAAAAAATACTAATGAACTTCAAGACACAGATTAACTCAAACTCAGTAGCAGTTCATGACTTGGTATTCAATTTCCTCCAGTAGACAAATGATCTAGACATAGGAAGAAATCTAGACATAGCAGAGAAACATGCAACTTAAAGCATAGCATACATTGAACGGATTTAACAAACATATACTGAATAACCCTCCCCCAAGAAGCAAATAATACACATTCTACTCAGTAGTCAATGGAGGTCTCTCTAAAATAGACCATATCCTTGGGCAAAGAAAAAAAGAATAGAACTTGAAAACTTATAAAAAATGAAATAATCCCATGTATTCAAACTGGGCCGTAATGTAATAAAACTTAAAATCCACAACAAATTAAATAACAATCTCCTAAATAAAGATTGTGTTAAAGAAAATATCAAGGAAGAAATAAAAATATTCCCAAAACTAAATGAAAATGACAAGACAGCACGGGACAACAAAACCAAACCTCTGGGACACATTACAAAGCAGTCTAAGAGGAAAGCTTGGGACGTCAAGCAGGCACTGCACCAGCAACAGTCACGTGGTCCCTGGGCCAAGGCAGTGGGCACAACCATGAGGCATTTTACCATGCTTTACCCCCACTGTACCATGCTCTCACATACCTCTTTCATCAGGGGCTGGCCATGTGGTTATCTCCTGACCCATGTACCCTTGGTCAGCCAGTCATCATCATCAGTCAAACCACATGGCGGCTGAGAACCATCTGTAGCTCCAATTCCAGGGGAACTCCAGTTCCAGGGGAATCAGAGACCCTCTTCTGACCTCCGCGGCATTGCACGACAAGTGTGCACAGACCTGCATGCAGACAATACATTCATACACATACAAAAATAAAAAAATTAAAAAAAAATTAAAAAAAACAAAAAACACTGGAGGGAGGCTTATGATTAGGTGCAGGTAATAAAGGATTTCACAAGGATGAAAGAAAACGGCTAAAGAACCAAAATGGCATTGGTGGTGCTTCTCACGAAAATGCAGCTTGAATGAAAAGACGTGCTCCTCTGATCAGGGAAGTAGATGTGAAGGAACCAGACACACACACACACACACACACACACACACACACACACACACACACACAGGAAAAAAAGAAAACGCCAACTTGAAACTTTGAAACTTGATCATGAAAAATAAATCACAAAAAAATCATGTGATCAATGCACATGTCTTCCTGAAGTGAAATGTGGTTTTCTCCCAAATTGATGTCCCTCTAGTAAGAAATTCAGGCTAGGAAGTAACTGTTGCCTTTATCTGCTGCACAGAATCCAACATGCTCTAGCTTAAACATAAATGTAGCCATATGGACAGAGCAGTGAAGACAGGAAAGTAGTAGGAACCAATGAATTGAATAGTTACCCTTCCCATGAGCCTGGACCTGTGAACACCTCTTATAAGCTTGGCATTGGTATAGGTCCCATAAACCTGGACCTGTGGTCTTGCCCAGTGAACCGGCTATGGTGCCTGCCGCTCAGGAACCTGTAGCTGTTGTTCCGTCCCATCAACTTGGAAATGTGGTTGTCTCCCATGAGCCTGGAGCTATGGTCATGTTGCAAGAAGCTGGGGTTGTGTTTCTTTCCCATGAGCTATAGTTGTGGTTGTCACCTGTGAATCAGCACTGTGGGCCTTCCTGTGAACTTGGGACTGTGGTTGCCTCCAGAGAGCATGGAGCTGTGTGACCATGCCATGAACTTGGCCCAAAGTCCTCTCCTATGAGCTGGAGCTGACTTCTCCTCCTGTGGGCCAAAGTTCTGGTTCCTTCCTGTGAGCTGGAGCTGTAATCCCCACCTGTAAACTTGGAGCTGTGTTCCTTTTTAGTAAACCTTGAACTGTGGTCCCTTCTGATGGCTGGAGCTGTGATCCTCTCTCATGAACCAGAGCTATGGTATCCTCTTTTGAACCAGAGCTATGGTCCCTTTTTGTCATCTGGAGCTGTGGTCTACACCCATGAGCTAAAATTATAGTTACCCCTGTGAGTAGTTGCATTCCCATCTCTGAATCTGTAGTTGTGTTCCTCTCATCTAAGACTGGAGTTTGGTCCACTCCTATAAGTTATAGCTATTATCCATTCGTGGGAGGTAGAACTGTGGTCTCTTTCTATGAACAAGAGCTGTAGTGCTGTAGTCCCATCCCGTGAACCTTAGAACCACGATCTCCCTCCTTGTGTTAGAGTTGTGATTCCCTCTGAAACTGGAGCTGTGGTACCCTGCTGTGAGGTGAAGCTATGGTTTTCTCCCATGAGCCAGAGGTGTAGTCCCCTCCTGTGCGATGATTTTTTGGATCCCTCCTGGGAGGTGGAGCTGTGAATCTTTCCCACAAGACACAATTTTTGTCTTCCCCTGTGCTCTGAAGCTATGGTACCCTCCTTTGAGCTGGAAGTGAGGTCCCTTCCCATGAAACCACAACTGTGAATCAGGAGCTGTGGTACATGGTTATGACCCTGGAGCTCTGGTTTCCTTCCATGAGCTGGAGTTGTGGTTCCCTGCTCTGTATTAAGTTCTGGTCCCCTCCTGTGAACTAGAGCTATGGTCAATCCCTGGTGAGTCTTGAGTTGTGGTACCTTCCTAGAACCTTGAGATAGAGTCTCTTCCCATGAGCCCAGCACTATGATCCTATACTGTGGACCTGGAGTGTGGTCTCCTTGTGTGAGCTGGAGCTATGATCCCCTAGCTAGAACTGTGGTTCTGTACAGTGAACCTAGAATTGTGGCCCCCTCTTGTAAGATGGAGCTGTGGCCACGTTCTGGAAGGTGAATCCTTGGTTGCTGTTCTTGAGTCAAATTTGTTGTCCCCTCCTGTGAATTGGAGAGATTTGGCTGCCTGCTGTGAGCCTAAGCTGTGGTTGAATACCATGAGTGTGGGTTGTGGTGTTCTCCAGTGACCTGAAACTGTGGTCTCCTCCTGTGAACCTAGAGCTGTGTGTATCTCACGTGAGACTGGAACTTTGGTCCTCTACCATGAGAGAGAGAGTTCCTCATTCGTCTGCTGGTAAGACGATGGTGGAGCAGAGTGGAAGCTAGAGAACTTGCTGATGTTAGTAAACAGCCTCAGCCTTTTCTACGTGGTTGCCCCAAAGTAATCCTCCGAGTTCCGAGGTTGTGCATGGCAGTGGCTCAGTGTTGGGCGTATGTTAGGGACAGGGGAGGTCTCTGCCTTTTGCAGATTATGATCTTGGGAGGATTGACTCTAGAATGGTCCTCCCAACTCCCCTGAGGGCTATTTGGGATCTTCACTCCACCCATGGTCCTGGACATCCAGGTCTTGATGTTGGAACTCTCCTATTAATAGGCACCAAGAGGTTTTCAATTATTTTTCTATTGCTCTTCTACAGTCCCAGTGTACTTTCTTTTTTTTTTTTTTTTTTTTTTTTTGGAAAAGGGTTCTCCTGTAGCTCTGGCTGTCCTGGAACTCACGCTGTAAGACCCGCTGCCTCGAACTCACAGAGATCTGCCTGCCTGCCTCCCAAGTGTAGGATTAAAGCGTGCGCCACCACGCCTGGCATTTATTTATTTTCTGTATTGTATAAATGTACTGTCTTGCAGCAATTGGTCACCCGTTCGTGCAATGCAGCAGAGTCCGAAGAGGGTGTCGGATTCCCTGGAACTGGAGTTTCTCCTTGGAAATGGAGTTTCGACGGTTTCTCACCGCCATGTGTGGTGCTTGGGATCGAACCCGGGTCCTCTGTAAGGAGGGTCGGGCTCTTTAACCGCTAGGCCATTTTCCAGGCCCAGTACCCAGGTACTTTCACTTAACCCTTAGAAAATATGAAAACACCAATTTAAATTCTAGAGATAAAAATATCACAACTGGTGAATAAAAAAAAAAAAAAAAGAAAGTTACTACTCTCAAATTAGTACCTATTGTTGTAATGTGAGTTTGCCATTCACTCCGTTTCCAAATTCTCCAAATTATGTTTTCAATATAATTATGATATTTCTTAAGGAAAGTAGTGCTAATAAAATATTTTAAATTAAAAAAGAGGGAAACACGGGGGGGGGTTGGGGTGATGGCTCAGAGGTTAAGAAAGCTGACTGCTCTTGCAGAGGACCTAGGTTCCATTCCCAGCACCCACATGGTGGCTAAGAACTGCTTTTAACTCCAGTTCCAGGGGACTCTGACGCCCCCTTCTGACCTCTGTGGCATTGCACAACACAGGTGCACCAACCTACATGTAGACAGTACACTCATGGACATAAAAAATAAAAAAAATATAAAATAAAACAGACGGAAGTTTACAGCTTTAAGAACCTACATTAAAACATCAGAAAGAGTTAAGTCATATATATATATATATATATATATATATATATATATGACTTAATGCTACAATTTAAGAATCTAGAAAAATAAAAACAAATCAAACACAAATCTTGCAGACTAGAAGAAATAAAAAATCATAGAAATAAGAACAAAACAAAAATAATATAAATAATCAATGCAACTAATAGCTGGCTCTTTGAGAAGATAAATAAGAAAGACCCTTAGCTGAGCTAACCAAAAGATTAAATCAAAATCAACAAATCAGAGCCAAAAGGGAAAAATCACAACAGATTCTATAGGCTCATATCATTACTGAACATAGATGCAAAAAATATCAACAAAATACTTGCAAATAATTTACAGATATATATCCAGAATGATTAAGCATCAGGATCAATTTGGCTTTATCCCAGAGATTCTAGGACGGTTCTATATATTTATCATAATAAACCTAATAGGTCATGTAAATGGACTTAAATAAATCAAATGATCATTTCAAGACATGCAGAAAGGGTCTTTGACCAAATCTAACATGCATTCGCAATAAAAGTTGTAAATGTATTTGGAATGGAGGGAATATACCTCAATATAAATAAGGATATAAGCAACACACCCACAGCAAACATTTTTCCAAATGGTAAAAAACTTGAAGAATACCCTTTAAAATAAGGAATGAGACAAGGCTGTCTACTATTCTCAGTGTTTTTCATTATAGTAGTTAAAAATCTGGATAGATCAATAAGGTAAGTGTCTTAGTTGTGACAAAATCAATGACCAAAACCATATTAGGGAGAAAAAAGTTTAAGCTTATATCTCGTGGGTCACAGTTAATCACTGAGCAAAATTAGAATAGGAACACAAGGCAGGATTCCGGAGGCAAGAACTGAGGCACAGAACATAAAGGAATGTTGCATACTGGCTTGCTACTCTGTTCAGTTCTCAGCTTGCTTTGTTAAATATCACAGGACCATTTTCTCTGGAGAGGTACTTCCTACTGTGGTCTGTACTCTCCCAGATCACTCAACAATCAAGAAGTGCTTCATAGACATGACCACAGGCCAATTTAATAGAAGCGATTCCCCACATGGTATTCCCTTTTCTCAGGTGTGTCAAGTTAACAAGGAAACCTAGTCAGCACAACAACATAAGGTAATTAAAGGGGAGCTTATTGGAAAAAAAGAGGTCAAGTTATCCCAATTTTCAGATGATATATTATACATTAGATATTCCCCAAGTTCCACCAGAAATCTTCTAGAAAGGATCGACACTTTCACTAGTGTTACAGGATACAAAATCAATTTACAATGGTCACTCACTTTTCTATACATCAATAGAAAATAATCAGAAAAACTCATCAAAGACTACCATTCAGAACAAAAAAAAATCTAGAAATAAACCTATCCCAAGACCTCTACAATGAAAATTTAAATAATTGATAAAGGATATTCAGGAAGAGAGAAGGAGATGGAAGGAACTCCCATGCACATGGATTGGTAGAATTAAGAATGTGCAAATGGCCATCCTACCAAAAGCAACTTATAAATTCATTGCAATCCCAATCAAGCCAAAATCTTCATGACATTCTTCATAGAATAAAAAAAATTCATACATAAGCACAAGAGAACCTGGATAGTCAAAGCAATGCTGAAGCTCAGGAATTACTATTCCAGATTTTGAATCCTATTACAGACTTATCTACAACAACAACAACACCATGGTACTGGCACAAAAATCAGACATGTAGATCAATGGAACAACAGAAGACATAAATATGATTGCACACACAGCCACCTCAGATTTGACAATAGTGTCAAGAATACACAGTGGAAGAAAGAGCATGAGATTTGTGGCCCAGCGCATTACAGGGTGTGCATTTCCCCAGCTCACTAGGGACCCCCATTCTTGTGAAAGTTTTCCCTTTCTTAATATACTGTCTCTATTTCTATTTCCATCCATGTGTCCCTGTTGAAATTATTTCTCTTGGAACAATAACCTTCAGTACATGCCCTTTGTTATAGTACAGTCCAAATCCTTGATGCCAACATTGCAAATAGCAGCACTATTTGATGCCCATTATTATGTTAATTATATCATTATATCTACTTCTAATTATAAGTGGTGAGTGACAATGAATGAACATACAGAAGAAAAGTATCTGAAAATTCTAGGATTTATTACATTAATAAATTCATAAATCAACTAGTCTAGGCATGTCAGAGTCATTTAGATATGCTAGTATTACCTATTATTTTCAAATTTTATAGATATTTTTGTATTTTAAATTTTTAAAAAAATTTTTTTTTAGAATTTCATACGATGTATTTCAGTCTTATTCTCACAGCCTTCCTTATGTCCATCCCTACTCTGCTATGTCCCCTGACCTCTGGCTTCATGTATTCTATTATTATTTTTCTTTTCTTTTAAAAATATTTTATTTATTATTTTATTCTTTTTTCTTTTTTTTTGGTATTTCATAGAAATATTTTCAATCACTCTTGATCACCTTTATACCCATTTCTCCATTGGCACCCTCTTGCAACCTCCCCATTTCCCAGATTCATACATTCCATCATTTTTGTTAGAATATATTTTGCCAAATTATGCTCCCCAGTCATTCATCAGTACAAGTTCATCCTCTGAGTTTTAGTCAGTCTATCCACAGTCCCTCTCTTCAAGAAGTCCAGTTCTGCTTTACCCAACTGAAATCTCCTGCTAATATTTATTCAGCTAAGATTGGGTTCTGCTACCTATTTCTTCAGTTCTATGCTGGGCTTTTGTCTGGTTGAGCTTGCATGGGAATTATAAGGACTAAGGTCTCATCACAGCATTTTTTTCAAACAATACTTATTTCTGTGATTCTCTCCCTCACCTCTTATGTCTCCCTTATGTCCTCTCATTTTAAGCTCAGAAGGCCAACCACAGGCAGTACATACTGAGCCTCTTTGAACAGCGACACAATAGAAGGTATTTTGAAATATTGTGAAAAGTTTGGAAGATTTAGAAAGCTATCAGTTTCAAGAGAGGCTCATAAAAAAGCAGGCTTTTCATCAAGATGAGAAAGTATTACAAGCTGTTTACCCAGCTGAGTGACACAACTCTGAATTCCTTATGGTACTAAATGTCTGTCATCATCATGTTTGTGAATGTCCCTTTCACTTGATTAAGCTTCAATAAAAGAACAGTAGTGCAATAAATATCTTAAAAGAGAACTGTGATTTACTTTTACAGATCATTTTTACTGAATTGTTGGGCAAGTCATAGAAAACATCTTAATCATCTTTATACCACCTTGTCCATCAGTACCCCATTATAGCCCTCTTGCAATGAATTTCATGACTTCTGTCTTATATGTTGCTAGTGTATCCTGATATCCCTCATGACATACATCCACTAGGCTCTAGTCTGCATATCTTGATTCTATTACTTAAGGAATAACAACTCTCCCTCAATCAGAAGTAATCAGATGAAAATAAAGAATGTCCATTTCCTGAGTTTTATGCTTGGTTTTTGTCTGATTGAGTTTGGCATGGGTCTGTAATTTTGGAATCAGAGAATTAATTACCATTTCTAAAATAACTCTTTGCTTCACTAAAAGTTTAATGATGAACATTTGATCATGAAATACCAAGTTAGAGTGCAATTATATCAGGTTTTTATAAAGTGAATAAAATTAGAGTCACTGGTAAAAAGTTTAAGCACTTTGAAACAAACCATCATCTAATGAAATAGTTCTTCTGACATCTGGACTGAAGAGATTTTAGAGCTATATTATTTGATAAGGGGCACTTACTACTATGTGTGCTTCCCTCATAACTATAGTCTCAAAGAGATTTCTCCATAGCTGATAGAAAAGAAATTAGTTTAATGCAGATTTCCAGATAAGTTAGGTTTATTTATTTATTTATTTATTTATTTATTTATTTATTTATTTATTTATTTTTGTATGTGTATGAATGTACTGTCTGCATGTAAGTTTGTGCACCCATGTCGTGCAATGCCGCGGAGGTCAGAAGAGGGTGTCGGATTCCCCTGGAACTGGAGTTAAAGAAGGTTCTCAACCACCATGTGGGTGCTGGGGATCGAACCCGGGTCCTCTGCAAGAGCAGTCGGCGCTCTTAACCGCTAGGCCATCTCTCCAGCCCCTAAACAGAATTTTTTTAAAGAAATCTTTCTATTTATTATTTTTATGTGTATGAGGGTACTGCCTGTATGTAGGTTGGTGAATCTGTGTTGTGCAATGCCACAAAGGTCAGAAGCGAGCATCAGATTCCCCTGGAACTGGAGTTAAAGAAGGTTTTTAACCACCATGTGGGTGCTGGGAATCGAATCCGGGTCCTCTGCAAGAGCAATTGGCGCTCCTAACCGCTGAGCCATGTCTCCAGCCCCTAAACAGAATTTTTAAAGATCCATAATGACTCTACTGTGGGATGCCTCCTTCTGGACAGTTGTAACTGTTGTACTTGGTTATGTAACCAATTTATGGGGATTCCTTTGGAATAAGTTGTCTACAGTGAATGCTAGAAATTATTCCTTGATTAATGCCCATGTGCTTGAACAAGTATTAAGAGAGAAAAAGTCTTGAGGGAAATAAGATCATGTATTAAGTATAAAGATTCCTAGAAAATACAGTACCTGTTTCCCATTATTTCTGATGTATGCACAGAATGGTAATATGTAGGAAGTTCATAAAATTAATTAAATAAAGAAACTGAAACTCAGATACCTAAAGTTAAATACATAACAAACAACATATTCACAATGTTCAGCTGGACTTGATGGTTTAATATTCATCTATCTTATCTCAGTTTTATGTTTTCTTCTTTTAAATACACTAACAATTTCAAGATATATTGTTTAAGAAACCAAGAAAACATTCAAGACTCTGTTGTCATTTTTAATATTTTCTACTTACTTGATAAATGTGTATTATGGTTGAAATTATAAAATTTCTTCTTCACATTCATGTTTTTAAGTGTTTGATCAGTATTTGAATTGTCACTGTTTGGGAAAAGAGTGAGATGAAGTCTCACTGAGCCTGTGGTTCACTAAGGGTAGGACTTGAGGTTTAACAACTCTGCTATCTTTCCTGTTTCTTCTCTCCTCCCAGAACTGCCAAGTTGTGAGGAATCAGTCACTTTGCCTTACAGCTGAGCCACAAACTTCTCCTGATTCCCTTAAAACAACTTCTATGCTGGACAAGTGTTTGGTGTTAACAATGATAAAAGGAAAGTACACATATACTTAAAGGTAAAGTGCACGTACACTTGGCTAATAAAACTTATGGGACTATTTAAAATCCCCTTTCAGAAGGAAGTCCTGTGACTTCTTTCTCCTGCTTAAGTCTGTAACCAAAATGAATTTGGAAATGAAAAAACATTTCATTAATAATAATTGTGTAAATGTAAATAAATTGTTTAAAAGGATAGTTGTTAACTGTGTATACTTAACAAACATATTTCTTAAACTTGAATATTCAATATTAAATTATGGGAATTTTCTTCAAATTTAAAATAATTAAATATAATAAAATTTCTGTCTCAAAAAGAATTATAAAAAAGGGGAACAGAAAGACATAAGACACTCATTTTGTAATGTATAAGTTATTGATGGGAACAATGAATTTATACATTATAAAATTCAACAAGACACATTGCCCTAACATAAAGATAGGTAGATATTTAGATATGTTGAATTATCTAGCAATGACTTAGATAAACGTCAAGAGACAAATTTTACTGCAATAATGTGTTTAATGTTAACAATGTTTTCTGCTGGGTGTGGTGGCATATGCCTTTAATCCCAGCACTCAGGAGGCAGAGGGAGGTGGATCTCTGTGAGTTCAAGGCCAGCCTGGTCTACAGAGAGAGCTCCAGGACAGCTGGTACTAAATGGGAGACCCTGTTTCAAAAACACCAAAAAAAAAAAAAAAAAAGAATCTTTTCCTCAGATTATATGTATTTTATAACTTGAATCATCCATGTGAAAACTAAGCATTTAAAAATCATATGCAAATTTGAATGCTCATTTACAAGTTCTATTCAAACTATGCTTTTGAATTTTAATAACATTTCTGAACTATTTTTAATATGTAAACTAATGCCCTCTCCATGAAGCCTACATAATACTATTGAGAAGCTCACTTCAGTTGATATTAATGTACCAGCAATGATTCTGTGAAAGCTGCTTTGGGGGAGACATCTTGCCATATTAATCTGTTTTATAATAAATATCTTTCCTGAGGAGAACTCCAAAAGGCTTTACAAATAATATTTCCTTAATCCACACAGCACTCATGTTTCAGATATGTGACAATAATTACTATTCTACTTTGTAAAATCAATGAGCCAAAGATACCTCTGTGCATTGGTCTCTGGTTTGCTTATTTCTCTGCATAATGAGATCCGTTAGTCAAAAGGCTGCTAGTGTGAAACTTAAATCTTTACATATCCAAATATCTCTTTATGTATCCAAGTAAGTTTTTAAATGTAAAAATGTATTCAATTACCTTTTAAAAATAGTCCATGGGGCTAACCAGGCATGTTGACACACACCTTTAATCTCAACACTTAGGAGGCAGAAACAGTTGGATCTCTGTGATATTAAGGACAGCTTGATCTACATAGTGAGTTCCAGATCAGCTGTGACTGCAGGGAGACCCTGTCTAAAAAAGAAAAAAATAATAAATAGCCTATTTAGGGGTTTGAGAGATGACAGTAGCTAAGAACACTTGTTGCCCTGAAAGATGACCTGTTTTTCCTTGTACTCACATGGATAGGATAAATGTAACTCCAGTTGAAGAGGACTAGATGTACTCTTCTAGGTTCCACATGAACCTGTTTGCAAGTATTGCTCATTTATACATTCACACACAAAGTATTTTTTCTTTAAAAGTAATAGATGTTTATTTTATTTTATTTTTTATTTTTTCTTCCTTTTCTTTTATTTTTTGACAATAAGTAATAATTTATGCATAACAGCATCCTTCATGTAAAACCAATTTGTGAGCAGTTGCACCCAAACCCACAGACCAAGGCTCCCACCATCCATCTGGGGGGGCTTGTATGTACAATCATGTTGATCAAATAAGTGTCCAGTCTATATTGCTGTAGGTTCACCATTCACCCCCATCGCAACCCTTACATTCTACCATGCCCCCTCTTCCCCAGATTGTTCCCTAGGCTTAGAAAAGGGGCACAGGTGGACGAGAGGAAAAACAGTCTACTTTCTCTGGAGCTGTCATTTGGGACTCTGGTCAGTTCTGGCTGTTTCCTTTAATGGGATGACAGTTTGTCCAGGAATAACCTTTCAGTCCTACTAATGAAGCATAAGCAATTAGATATATAGGTATTTAAACCGTACTAATTGTTATGGTAGGTTACTTTGGTATAGACACTGAAGATTGGATGGTATGTTAATCCATGAATTACGTGTGTTTTTTTTTTTTTTCTGTAAGATATGACAGGGTCTTAATGTGGCTTATATCATCTCCTAACCAGTAGAGCATGTAAACTTATGGCATCAGCCATGGGTCATTCCTCCAAGGAGAGAACTAATAGCCAATTAGATTTGGGGTATACAGGCACATGGCTTCCACTGCTGCACAGTATTTCCAGGCATGTGAGGTGCAGCTGGTGATGATGGAGGAGTCTTGCTTGACTCAAGGAGACCTATATTTGCTTCATTGGTTTAGTGGCCTTTGATAACACTCTCTGGTATTCCAGAGATCAACTGTACACTTGCAAGTGCAGTCTCAATACATCTTTCCCATGCTTACAAAGAAAACAAGAGAAAAACATCAAGTAATATAAAGGGAAAACCATCAGAATTACAGCTGACTTCTCAACACAAATGATGAAAGCCAGAAGAGCTTCAACCAAAGTATTTCTAGTACTAAATGACTACAGATGCCAACCCAGATTACTCTAACCAGCAAAAATGTCAATTACAAGAAAATATTCCATGATATAAACTAGATGAAGGAATACATGTCTCAAAAATCAACCCTCCAGAAAATACTTGAAGCAGTTCAGAGGACAGATGAAAGGAGCAGCTATTTCCAAGGAGCAAGAGAGAGTAATCAATGAAGGTATGAACCCAGAAATACAAACATAGACCAAAAATGCAAACAGAAAATAAACTGAAGGGAAGCAATATACATGTCTCAATATTAATCATAAGTATTAATGTTATAAACTCCCCAATTGTGGTGGTTTGAATGAGAGTGTCCCCCAAAGGCTTTAAATATTCAGACCTTTTGTCTCCAGTTGGTGGCACTGTTTATGGAGGTCTTAGAAGGTGCGCCCCTGCTGGAGGAAGTATGTCATTGGGGGAGGGCTTAGTGAGTTTAACAAGCCTTGTGGTCTCCAGTCTCTCACGGCTTTCTGCTCCAGCTGCTGCCACCATGCCTCCCACCACAATGGACTCTGATTCCCTGGAACTATCAATCATAAGCTCAAATAAACTATTCTTTTATAAGTTCCCTTGATCATAGTGGTTTATCACAGCAACAGAAAAGTGACTAATACACCAAACAAGAGACACAGACTTGGAGAATGGATTAAGAAATTGAATCCATCTTTCTGCTATCTATAAGACACACACCTCCCCTCAAAGACAGGCACCATCTTAAGGTGAAAGGACAGAAAAAAAATATTTCAAGCAAATTGCACCAAAAAGCAAGGAGGAGTAGCTATTGAAATATAAGACAAAATAGATTTCAAAGCAAAACTAATCAGAAGAGTTGAAGAGGGTCAATACATACTTATCAAAGAATGAATCAACCATGAAGAACTCAGAAACATAAATATATCTGCACTGGTTGTAGTGGCACACACCAGTAGGATATGCTTAAGAGGCAGAGGCAGGAGGATTGTGAGTTCATGGCCAGCTTGGGCTTCATATTTTGGCAGGCGGATCTTTGTGAGTTCAAGGACAGCCTGGTCTACAGAGTGAGTTTCAGGACAGCTGGGGCTACAGGGAGACCCTTTCTCAAAAAAAAAAAAAAAAAAGCCAGGTGTGATCCTAGAACTTGGGAGGCAGAAGCAGGCTGATTTGTGAGTTGGGACAGCCTGGTCTACAGAGTGAGTTCCAGGACAGCTGGGACTACAGGGAGACCCTGTCTCAGAAAAAAAAAATATATATATATATTTATAAAATAAAAAAATTATAACATATATATATTTATAAAATAAAAAATTTATATTAAAAAAAAATATATATATACCAAACACTGGTGCACCAAACATTGTTAGACAATCCTGAAGCACAGCAAGACACAGATCAATCCCAGCACACTAATATTGGGAGTTTCAATAACCCACTGAGCACATCAGACAGGTCAACTGGACAAAGAATAAACAGAGAGACATCTGAAATGAACAATACGATACACCAAATGGACCTAACAGACATCTACCAAATATTCCACCAAGAAAACAAAGTATAGATTTTCTACACAGAAAACCCATGGAACATTCTTCCAAATCAATCATATAATGGGACACAGAGCAAATGTCTGCAAATACAAAAACAAATTGAAATAATTCCATGCATCTTATCATACCACAGTGAAATAACGTTTAATATCAACAGGAGAATGTGCCTTACTAGCTACAAAAGCACATGGAAGCTAAACAAGACACTACTGAATAGTGAATGGGTCAAAGGGGAAATAAAGAAAGAAATAAAATCATTCCTGGCACTAAATGAAAAGGATGATACAACACAGAAAAATCTATGGGACACCTTAAAAACATTCCCAAGAGGGAAAGTCATAGGCCTAACTGCCTCAAAAGAGTACAAATAAATGACAGCACCACAACTAAAAACACTTGAGAGGCAGCAACAAATGAATCCTAAACCAAGCAGACAGGAAGAAATAACAGAAATCAGAGCAGAAATCAATGAAATAAAAACAAAGAAAACAATATAAAAAGTCAACAAATCCAATACCTGGCCCTTTGATAGCATAAACAAGATTGATAGACTTCTAGCACAATTGACTAAAAGAAGGAAAGAGTCACTCCAAATCAACCAAATTAGAGATGAAAAGGGAAACATCACAACAGAGAGTGAAAAGATTCAGATAATCTTATGGGAATACTTCAAAAACCTATACTGTACTAAGTTTGAAAACCTATGTGAAATGGATGAATACTTGCCATCATGGAATCCAACAAGACTTTAGCAGGAAGAGATTGACATCTTAAATAGGCCCACAATAAAGGAGGAAGCTGAAAGTGTAATAAAAACCTCCCAACCAAAAAAAGCCAGGTCCAGATGGATTCATGGCTGAATTCTATAAGACACTTAAAGAAGACCTGCAGCCACTAATACTCAAGTTATTTAAGAGGACAGAAACAGAAGGAAATCTCCCAAAGTCCTTCTATGAAGCCAATATCACTCTAATACTGAAAACGGGCAAAAATACAACCAAAAAATAAAACTATAGGCCCATCATATTAAGGAACATAGATGCAAAAATTTTCAACAAAATACTTGCAAACCACAAACAGGCATATATCAAAATGATCATCCATCATGACCAAGCTGGATTCATACCAGAGATGCAGGGAAGGTTCAACATACATAAATCAATAAACATCATAAAGCACATAAGCAGATTGAAAGACAAAAACCACATGGCCATCTCAATCTGTGTGGAAAAGACCATCAACAAAATTCAGCGTGCCTTTATGTTTAAAGTTCTGGAGGTAATTGGATTGGAGGGAACGTTCCTCAACACTATTAAAGTCATATACAACAAACCCACAGCCAGCATTATCCTAAATGGGGAAAAACTAGAAGTTTTCCCCTTAAAGTCGGGAACCCATCAAAACTTCCCCCTATCCCCACTCCTTTTCAGTACAGTGCTTGAAATGCTCCTGACAGCAATAAGACAAGAAAAGGAAATTAGAGGAGTACTAATTGGAAAAGAGGAAGTCAAACTATCCCTTTTGCAGATGACATGATAGTTTAGCTAAGAAACACCAAAAACTCCACCAGAAAACTTTTAGAAATCGTCAACAGCTTCAGTAAAGTGACAGGCTACAAAATTAACTTAGAAAAATCACCACACCCAGCCCATTAGCCTTTCTTAATGCAAATAGCAAGCAATTGGAGAAGGAATACAAAGAGATGTTCCCACTCACAATAGCCAAAAATTATATTATCTAGGAACAAACCTAACCAAACACACTAAAAATCTCTACAAAGAAAATTTTAAATCCCTCAAGAAGGAGACTGAGGAAGATACTAGAAGATGGAAAAAGCTCCCATGTTCATAGAGTGGAAGAATCAATATAGTAAAAGAATCAATATAATAAAAGTGAAAAATACTGCCCAAAGTAATATACAGATTCAATGCAATCCCAATTAAAATCCCCACAAGCTTCTTCACAGACCTAGAAAAAAAAATCCTGAAATGCATACAGAGAAACAAAAGGCCCTGAATAGCCAAAGTAACCCTGAGAAAAGAGATTAACAATACGGTGATTGTCATACCAGACTTCAAATTATATTACAGGGCTACAGTCATAAAAACAGCCTGGTATTGGCACAAAAACATGCCTATGGATCAATGGAACAAAACTGAGGATCCAAACCTGAGCATATCCAATTTCAGCTATCTCATATTTGACAAACGGTCCCAGAATACTCAATGGAGTAGACAGCTTCTTTAGCAAATGGTTTTGGCATAACTAGATCACCACTTGTAGACAAATAAAACTCAACCCCTACCTCTCACCATGTACAAAAATCGGCTCTAAATGGATCAAAGAACTGTGAAACCTGAAACTCTGAAAATGACAGAAGAAAATGTTGGTAGTTACCTACAAGACATAGGCTTAGGAAAAGACTTTCTAAATCCTACTGCAGCTGCAAAATGATAATAATAGTAATAATAATAATAATAATAATAATAATAATAATGTCAACAATTGACAAATGGGAACTTATTAAAATCAACAGATTCTGTATAGTGAAAGAAACAATCAAAGAAGTGAAGAGAAAACCCACAGAGCAGGAGTATACCATCACCAGTGATACAGCTGATAGAGCATTAACATCCAGAATCTATAAACTACTCAAAAAACAAAAGGGGGAGAAAAAAAAAAAAGACCCACTAAAAATCTGGACTAAAGAGCTGAACAGAGACTTCACAAGTAAAGAAGTAAAGATGGCTAAAAAACATCTTAAAAATCATTCAATATTGTTAATAATTAAGAAAATTCAAATTAAAACCACCTTAAGATTTCGTCTTACTCTGATAAGACTAGCTATGATCAGAAAACCAAAGGAAATCAAATGCTGGAGAGGATGTGGGGATAGGGGAATGCTCATCCACTGCTGATGGGCATGCAAACTTGTTTAACCCCTATGGAAAGCGCTGTGGAGAACACTTAAGAAACTGAAAATGAGTCTACCACCTGACCCAGTCATACCACTCCTGGGTATATATACACAAGACTCATCCTACTGCAGAGATACATGCACATCTATGTTTACTGCAGCTCTCTTCACAATAGCAAAGAGCTGGAACCAACCCAAGTGTCCCTCAATCAAAGAATGGATAGAGAAAATTGTGGTACATCTACACAAGGGAGTACTATGCAGCAGTAAAGAAAGATGACATCATGAACTTTGCGGGTAAATAAATGGAACTCGAAGACATTATGGTAAGTGAAGTAACACAGTCACAGAAAAACAAACAACAGATGGTATCCCTCATTTATGGATTATAGCATCAAATCCCTAGTTTAAAGGCAACTTGAGCAAAGCTAATGTTATATTTCTCTTTATCTGAATGCAACTGTGCTGTTATAATGTAAATCCCTTAACTGGCTCTAGAATTAACTTACCACTTATTTTCAGACTTCATAATGGTGGTTTATGGGTGAAGGGTATGTAATTTTATTTTAGAGTACTATAAATTAAAAGGAAAAATGTGAACTCCTAAAAACATTTTGGAATTTATATACAGTTTATTTTCAGAGGTCATAGTTTTGGTATATATATTGTGCTGGATAGCTTTAGTGTCAACTTGACACACCTGGGCTGAGGGAGCCTCAATTGGGGAATTTGCTCCATTGGATTGGCCTGTGGCCACATCTGTGGTGTATTGTCTTGATTGTTGAGCAGTGACAGTATAAGAAGGCAGGCTGGGCATGAGCCAGAGAGCAAGCCAGGAGCAAGCCAGTGGACAGCATTCCTCCATGGCCTGTGCTTCAGCTCCTGCCTCCAGGTTCCTGCCCTGAGTTCTTACCTTGGGCTCCCTGAGTGATCAACTGTGACCCAGGAGATGTAAGCTGAATAAACCCTTTCCTCCCCAAGTTG
>VZQC01007209.1:61247-132941 GCA_009823505.1 Rhizomys pruinosus
ATATATATGATGTATACATAGAAATATTTTGGAGCAATACAAATGGGAGGGAATAATAATGACAAAAGGACTGGATTAGAGAACTGACTGAAACAGTTAACTTCTGCTCAAACAATAAACCTCTGCACAGGAAAACTTTTAAAAAAGACTGAGAAAAAGATACAAGATATATATGGCAGAATGCATAATCTGGGGTGGGGCAGGAACATGGAAAAGGAAATGTGTCTAAACTGGACTGAGAAATTATGTATGAAATATACAAAACAACAATAAAATATTTTATTAAAAATAAAACATACACATTTAAAAATAAAAAGAAATTTGCACAGATTTTATATTTTATTTTATATTTCATATTTTATTATATTTTTACTACTTTATTATTTTTTTCATTTTTTAACAAGTAATAATTTATGAGTACAAGCATCCTTCATGTAAAACCAATTTGCAAGCAGTTGTGCACAAACCCACACAGCCCAAGGGTCCCACCATCCAGTTGGGGGACTTGTATGTACAATCAAGTTGATCAAATAAGTGTCCAGTCTATATTGCTGTAGTGTCGACATTCACCCCAATTGCAGTCCTTACATTCTACCACGCCTCCACTTCCCCAGATTGTTCCCTAGACTTAGAAAAGGGGCACAGGTGGACGAGAAGCAAAACAATCTACTTTCTTTGGAGCTGTCGTTTTGGACTCTGCTCAATTCTGGCTGTTTCCTTTCATGGGCTGACAGTTTGTCCAAGAAAAACCTTTCTTGTTTTTCCCCTCTTTTATTTGTTTATTTTTAAGGGATTCTACAATATAATAACACAGTTGTTTTCAGATAACATTGATGTTCTCAGTTTGCCATACAATTAGGTAATTGGTGCATTTTGCACGTATCTTTGTCCAAAGTTTGAACAACCTAAGGTTCCCATAGTCCAGTTGGTGATGCTTGTATGCACAGGCATGTTGACCAATTAGGAGTCCATTCTATATTGCTGTAGTCTCATGATTCACCCCTATCTCTCCGCCAGGAGTAACCTTTCAATCCTACTTTATAACAGTTGGCTCCAATTTACAGTTAGAGAACAACCTAATCATCATCATATTCCTCCTTGTTCTATGAAGGGGAGGTAAGAAAGTCTCTCCTATTAAAACTTTGAGGCACCTAGAAGATAAGTTTCGTTAGGATTCATTATAAACAGTTGTTACAAGTAGGATCCACAGAGGGGATTGATGCCTGTAGCAGTCTGAGGTTTTTCTTCCTTTCTTTTTTTTTTTTTAATTTTTTTTTAATTTTTTTTTTTATTTATTTCTGTATGTGTATCAATGTACTGTCTGCATGCAGGTCTGTGCACCCGTGTCGTGCAACGCCGCGGAGGTCAGAAGAGGGTCTTGGATTCCCCTGGAGCGGGAGTTCTCCTGGAATTGGAGTTTCAGACGGTTCTCAGCCGCCATGTGGGTGCTGGGGATCGAACCCGGGTCCTCTGTAAGAGCGGTCGGCGCTCTTAACCACTAGGCCATCTCTCCAGCCCCGCTTTTCTTCCTTTCAATGTTCATAGGGGCCAACCGTTCTGCTGGCACTTCCTGGTACATCCTACACAATGCAAAGGTGTGTCTTTTCTCTCTCAGTCATTAATTTTGTGACATTTTGACCTGTGGGAACATACAAATCTTTTCCTGTAGTTAGTTTTAAGACTTAACTTGCAAAGTTTTTGACGAAAATGTTTCATATATATCTGTATCCCCCCTTCCAATAGATAACTGTGGTATTTATTTCTTGGGATAGCTTTCTCCATTTTATCTTTGATTAGTCTTTCAACATAAATTTTAGTCAGCATTTATAAAGCCCTATAAGGTGGGTATTATTTCCTAAAATATAAAATCAGTCATATAAACAAATGGTGAGAATTTAAATTGTTCCCTTATTATAGTATTGAAATAAAGTCTACTTAATGTATCAAATCATGTTCATGCCCTGATTTTATATACTTGTATCTATTAATAAACATTGTGAAAAAATATTTTTAAGAAAGGTATTAAGCAATGCAGCTAGCAGAAAGATGCAAGATATAAACTTGCAAGGGAGTGCTGAAATTATCTCTACAGTAAGCAAATCCACAATCTTAGGTGGCTTCTGAATTTGCACTGTAAGTGGTTGCTAAGGAATCATTTCATTTTTTTATTACTTCTTTATTTTTTTTAACAATAAGTAGTAATTTATGAGTACAAGCATCCTTCATGTAAAACCAATTTGCAAGCAGCTGTGCTCAAACCCACACAGCCCATGGGTCCCACCATCCAGCTTGGGGGGGTGGGCTTGTATGTTCAATCAAGTTGATCAAGTGAGTGTCCAGACTATATTGCTGTAGTTTCACCATTCACCCCAAATGCAGCCCTTATATCTCTACCTTCTTCACACCCCTTCTTATGCCAGATTGTTACCTTCGGCTAGACCAACAATGGCAACAGGTGGCGACACGAGAATTGAAAAAACCTACGTCCCTCTATCTAATCTGGAGCTGTTGACTTGGACTCTGGTCAATTCTGGCTGTTTCCTTTCATGGGCTGACAGTTTGTCCAGGAATAACCTTTCGATCCTACTAATGAAGAACAAGCAATTAGATATATAGGTATTTAAGCAGCACTAATAGTTATGGTAGGTTACTTTAGCATAGACACATGTTTGGATATGTTAATCCATGAATTACAATTTTCCCCCCTGTTAAATATGACAGGGTCTTACTGTGGCTTATAACATCTCCTATCCACTACAGGATGTAAGCTTGTGGCATCAGCCATGGGTTATTCCTCCAAGGAGAGAGCTAATAGCCAATTAGATTTGGGGTATACAGGCATATGGCTACCACTGCTGCACAATATTTCCAGGCAGGTGAGGTGTAGCTGGTGCTGACAGAGGAGTCTTGCTTGACTCAAGGAGACCTATATCTGCTTTATTGGTTTAGTAGCCTTTGGTAACACTCTCTGATATTCCAGAGATTAACTGTACACTTGCAAGTGCGATCTCAATACATCTTTCCCATGCTTACATCAGGTCTTCTACAGCAGGGCCTTATCACCTCTCTTCTTGCAGGTATCCCAGTTTTCAGGCAAGAAGCCTTTACCTTTTTTGAGGGGGGTTGGATCCCCTGGCCAACATCTCCTTGGTAGAATAATCCATTGCTGATATCAGAGCTCTCCTCTGTTAATATATTTTGCTTAAGTGCTTAGCTTAAGGACACTTTATTATTATATTTGGTTCTGAATAGAGAATAATCCTTTTCACAGTTCCTATGTCTATTAGTCAAGTAAAGAAGGCAGTTTTACCAGTTTTATAAGAGATTACCTCTATAACAGTTGGCTCCAATTTACAGTTAGAGAACGACTTCATCATCATATTTCTCCTTGTTCTATGGGGGGGAGGTAAGAAAGTCTCTCGTATTAAATCTTTGCGGCACCTAGAAGGTAAGTTTCATTAGGACTCATTATAAATAGTGCACTAGGAAGTGCCAGCAGAAAGGTTGGCCCATCTGAACATTGAAAGGAAGAAAAGCCTCAGCTTGCTACAGACATCAATTCCCTCTGTGGATCCTACTTGTAGGAACCATTTTTTATTTAGTAAATGAGATCATAGGAGGTTACTGATGTGCACTGAATAGGATTAGAACTGATAATGTAAAATACTATGTCACAAGGGCTGCAGAGAAGTGAAGGTGTTCTTTCTGTAAACAACAATTTAGACTTATTTGTGAGATTTCTAGAAAAGTGTAAGTCTATACTTCAGGGTCATAAGGGCTTAGACCTCGACAATGATTCACTGCTACTTAACATTCTTCGCTGTTTAGAAGAAATATTGTACCTATAAAGGAAACCCTCAGAGCAAATGTTAACTTTGCCAGAATTCTTAATTTTCATTTAGTGAGAGTCCTCATCTATATGGTCACCTTTTCTTGTTTCCTAAACCATCCCTGTCTTTCTATCCTAGTTCAGTCAGACAGTTTTCAGCCAAGCAAAGACTAGTAGTGGTGTGGAATTTAGTGTGTTCATATTAACTGGCCTGCATCATACTTGCAATACCCCTGCACCAATGCCAAGTTTAAAATTTAGGAGTTCATAACTGAGTTTTGACTTTTGGGAATTGAATCACAGGAATACTTACCTGTATTTCCAGCGGTATTTAAATGTCTCCACTTAAAGAAAATAAATTATTTTTGATAAAATACTTTGGAACTAATTTATATCTGGATATTTAGTAGGAGGCAAGCTTTCTTGCACTTATAAATTTAGTTGGCTGTTCACTTTAAAGCAGATAGAATGAGGTTATAGGTCTGGATCAGTGTTTGGAGAGCATGTACTGAAGGTTATTGTTCCAAGAGAAATAATTGCACCAGGGACACATGGACAGAAATAGAAATAAAGACAGTATACTAAAAAGGGAAAACATTCACAAGAATGGGGGTCCCTAGTGAGCTGGGGAAAGGCACACCCTGTAATGCTCTGGGCCACAAATCTCATGCTCCTTATATGTCAGTCACATAGTACCCACCTCTCCCATATCCTTATATAATGGGCCTTTCTGAGTACTCAGTTCCATACATGTCCATCTGGAGAAGGTTTCTAGTTCTCTACAAACTAGCTGCTTCTTTATGTTCTCTTTGCTTTGTTGCTTTTGCTGTTTTGGGGCATTTTTATAACAGGGTATCTCTGTAGCCCTATCTGGCCTAGAACTCCCTATGTTGACAGGGGTCACACTCATCTTCCAGAGATTTATCTGCATCTGCCTCTTGAGTGCTGGGATGAAAATTGTGCAGGTCTATTCCCAGTTCATCTGTTATTCTTGATGCCATTGTCTCTAGTCTCTATTCAGCCAGAGGATGACTTAATTTTCCTACATACACACACACACACACACACACACACACACACACACACACATATATATGTCTGTTAGAATGTTATGTCTTTATTGTAAATACTTGTTAATTTTTTACTCTAAAAATTCATTAAGTTTTGCATGTAAGCTCTTTGAAATCTGATGACAGCTATAAAAGCTTTCTTTGTGAGGTTGAGGACATAGGGCGTTCAGAACAACTTGTTTGTCAGTCAGTCTAGCCAAATGGGTAAGGTTCAGGTTCAGTGACAGACCCTGTCTCAAAAAGTAAGATAGAACCAGGCATGGTGGCACATGTCTGTAATCCCAGGACTTAGCAAGTAGAGGCATGCAGATCTATATGAGTTCAAGGCCAGCCTGGACTACATAATGAGTTCTAGGACAGCTGGGGCTACAGGGAGACCCTGTCACAAAAAGACAAAAAAAATAAGATGGAAACTTATTGTTAAAAATACCAGATACTGACCTGTGTCCCCCACATGCAGGTACACACACCTGCACATATATGCCTCACACATGCATATACACATGCATTTAACACACACATACACACACACACACATATACAAGCTTCCCCTTTTGTCTGGTTGTCTTAAGCAGGGGGACATTATAGAAGCAGCCCCTTCAGTGACAGACTGAACTCTAATCATCAGAGAATAAGTGTTTTGAATATTTCAAAATATTCTATCACAAAATATTCAAAATAAACTATCACTCTATCACTCTATTAAATCTATCACTCTATTAAATCTAAAATGGTCATGTCTACTGCTGAAATCAACTTCTACTTTAGGATGCTTTTCTCTATTCAGATTTCCTCCAGTCAGCTTGATGCACTGCAGGAGACTCCACTGTATCTCCACGTAATCCTCAGTGACCTTTAGATTTTCCTCTCTGCAATTGGTCTGGAAGACCCTGCCAGTCTTGTAGCTGTTCATTCTCAGGACAGAGTGGCATGAATGGATACTGAGAAAATAGATCATGATTGCTCGGCAGAAGGTTCTGCAGATGTGAAGTTTGTGACTAGTGACCTGGAAGCACTGCATACGCCTGTCCTGTCTTTTCTGGCTACTTTTCCTTCTCCTTTCCTTAGTCTAGGCAACATCTTTTTTGTGCAGTACCTCTTTTGTATTGTAACAATGATATTTAATAAGAGCTTTTTTGATGACTCACTGAATATTTGTTGAACTTTATCATGTATCAGGTAAAAAGGCCTATTTATAAGATTAAGCAAACCACTAGTTTGGACAGACCAGAGGTCTCACAAAAGCAGCCATACAGTAGAGGGAGTGAGTCCCAGTGCAATGTGATCCTAAGGATTCCCAGTGCTGTATGGCTTTGGATAAATTAGTGAGATGCAGACTGAGGAGTTCCAGAGAATGGCCAGAATCAGAGTCTTCAGTCACTACAACGAAATATGAATGTGTTGATAAGACACAGGACAGAGAGGAGATAGAACTAAACACACACACACACACACACACACACACAAATAAACAGAGGCTGGGAAGAGACAAGACTTCAGATGACACAAGTTTGTAAAGAGACAAGCAAAAGAAATGTGGACCATGACCACTAAAAATGTGTACTACATAACCACAGAAGACCCTGTTGTCAGAAGCTCAGAACTATAATACTAATTGCAAGTTACTGGGCTATTAGTACTTAAAGCCTATACCAATAAGGCTCTGTCTTGATAATCAAGTGCCATAACTCTCTGGCTTTGGAAGCCCAGAAATATAGATCTCTCATTCTCATGTTCCAGATTTATAATAGCTGCAGTATGTTGTGATGAAATAGATACTGCCCCTGAAATATGATAGAGTAGATAGTAGATAGATAGAGAGCATAGAGATTATGATCACGAGACACAGATGAATTTTATGCATTTCATACAATATCTTAATCATATTTAGACTCCACCCATCTATACTCCCCCATACCCCTTACAGATTATATCTATTCTATCATACATGTTAAGGCTTATCAAGCAAGGTCTGTGTCTTCAGGTGTCCCTTGATGTGAGTTCCTTCATGGATCCAGGCAAGCTGACCATCAAATGCCATCTACATGATTCTGACCATTTTACCTTATCACATCCAGGCATCATCATGATCCAAGGAGATATTACAGATGATTTATTAGTAGTAGGTTAAATTTTCTTTAAGGACAAAGAATCTTTGATAAATAATGACCATTGATATTTTCTCTATAGTCCAAGTTCATTTCATTTGTATTATTCTTCCACTCTTCCAACACACTCATGGAAAAATAGCCATACAGGTTATTCAGATATAATACCAGGTTTGTATTCTGTCTGGCAAACAAGCATTTCTTCTTAGTAGATGGATGACACTGACCTACATGGCTCTCTAAGCAGTGATCTTGACTGATTGCCTGACAGCAGTGAAGGACACCACTGTCAGACATCAGGAAGAGCAAACATCTTTATGTGAGGACTTCACCTTCAGTGAGGTCACTGGACATTTTCTTATAGGGCATTTTCACATCTGACTCTGAAGAGCTCTGATATTTGGTGTTGACCAGCTGAGATTTTACTTTCAGCTCCCTCCATCTTAAGTACCCTATATATATTTACCTGAGACATAAGTAGTATAGACCTTGTCAAGGATGACCATTAACTTTAATTGTGAAAATTGGTACCTTTACAAGAATAACAGTGGTTTAATTTCTAGGGATCTATGTCCTATGAATACAGAGACTAAAGTATATTCAAAACTTGCTGCAGATGCCCCTTGATTCACAATGTAACAGCATGTCTTCTAGCTCATTTTGCCATGAATCTATATTCTTTCTGAAGACCCTCAATGCCATTAAGAATATGACCAAAGCCTTAGTCATTATGAGCCATTTCTCTTCATATGAACCAAGTGCCACAAACCCTACAGATCAAGTGCTTTTTCATCCATCTGTACCTTACTCTGATAATCAGACCCTGACCACTTATATAAAGACTTGGCATATTTGCCATGCTTTTTGTATCACTTCTTTTTTGGTTTCTTGAGCAGTTCATGTGGAATACTATTTTCTCAGGCTAATAGCTTCCTAGGAGCTCAGCCGAAAATTCATCTGAGATGGGAACTGTAAGTCAGGAACAGAAAACAAATCAATGTAGCCAACATGGATATCACTGATTTTATTTTGAGTAACATTAGGTGTTACTGCTTTAGCTATCAGCAATCTAGACCTGGAGTGAACAGCTTAGAATTTATTTGTTGGTTTCTTCTTCTTGTTATTGGGCAAATATTTTTGCATATTTAGTGTTGAGCGTGTGAAGATATACATTGCTTTTATAAGGTTTCTTAAATAGGAGTTAACATCTAAGAGTCTAAGGGGAGGTGAGAGATATTTCATAAGAGTGGCCAGACATGGTAGCACATGCCCAGAGGCAGGCAGCTCTCTGTGAGTTCAAGGCCAGCCAGGTCAGCTGGGGCTACAAAGAGACCCATTCTTAAAAGACAAAAAAAAAAAAAGAAAAGAAAAGAAAAGAATGATTGGTAAAGTGTTAATTGTTTGTGCTTGCTGCTTGGCCTATACCTTGACTAGTAAACAGAGGTTGTGGTGTCTGCTTGATTTAGAAAGAAATTTGCTGAAATGATAGTCATGGAAACCACAAGTTTATGAAATTGCATAAGTATCTTATGCAACCTCAGACCAACCCAAATCAAACAGAAAATTGGAGTTCTAATACCATTGATTTTTACCATGTGAAGGCAGAAAATTCATTCCATTTTAAATTTGCTGTATCTAGTAAAACTTTTTAAAGAATGTATTTATCTTTTGTGGGGCCTTGGATCCCCTGGCCAACATCCCCCTGGTAGAACAATCCATTGCTGATGTCAGAGCTCCTGCATTAATATACTTTGACTAAGTGCATAGCCCAAGGACTTTAGTATTATATTTGGTTCAGAACAGAGTATAATCCTTTTCACAGTTCTTATGTCTATTAGTCAATTAAAGAAGGCATTTTTACCGGTTTTATAAGAGATTACCTCTATAATAGTTGTCTCCAATTTACAGTTGGAAAATGACATCATCATCGTCATATTTCTCCTTGTTCTATGGGGGGGGAGGCAAGAAAGTCATATCAAAACCTTTGTTGCACCTAGAAGGTATAAGTTTCATTAGGACTCATTATAGATAGTTGTTACATGTAGGATCCACAGAAGGGTTCGATGTTTATGGCAATCTGAGGCTTTTCTTCCTTTCAGTGTTCAGACGGGTCAACCTTTCAGTTGCCACTTTTTGGTACATCCTACTCAATGCAAAGCTGTATCTTTTCTTTCTCAGCCGTTAAGTTGGTGACATTTTGTCCTGTTGGAACAAACAAATCTTTTCCCATAGTTAGTTTTAAGATTTGAATTGCAAGGTTTTTGACTAGTTTGTTCCGGTAGTAACCTTTCAATCCTACTAATGAGCACAAACAATTAGATATATAGGTATTTAGCAGCACTAATCAGTTATGGTAGCTACTTTGGCATAGACACATATGTTTGGATGTATGTTAACCATGAATTCCATTTTTACCCCCTGATAATATGGACAGGGTCTTTACTGTGGCTCTATACATCTCCTAACCTGTAGAGGATGTAGGCTTGTGGCATCAGCCATGGGTTATTCCTCCAAGGAGATAGCCAATAGCCAATTAGATTTGGGATATCAGGCACATGGCTGCTCTGCTGCACCGTATTTCCAGGCAGGTGAGGTGTAGCTGGTGCTGACGTGGAGCTTGCAGGTTGACCCGTTGAACATTGAAAGGAAGAAAAGCCTCAGATTGCCATAAATATCGAACCCTTCTGTGGATCCTACAGTAAACAACTATTTATAACGAATCCTATGAAACTTATACCTTCTAGGTGCAACAAAGTTTTGATATGACTTTCTGCCTCCCACCTCCCATAGAACAAGGAGAAATATGACGATGATGATGTCGTTCTCCAACTGTTAATTGGAGACAACTATTTTAGAGGTAATCTCTTATAAACCGGTAAAATGCCTTCTTTAATTGACTCAATAGACATAAGAACTGTGAAAACGGATTTTACTCTGTTCTGAACCAAATATAATACTAAAGTCCTTGGGCTATGCACTTAGTCAAAGTATATTAATGCAGGAGCTCTGCATCATCAATGGATTGTTTTCTACAGCGGGATGTTGGCCAGGGGATCCAAGGCCCCACAAAAGATAAATACATTCTTTAAAAATTTTACTAGATACAGCAAATTTAAAATGGAATGAATTTTCTGGCCTTCACATGGTAAAAATCAATGGTATTAGAACTCCAATTTTCTGTTTGATTTGGGTTGGTCTGAGGTTGCATAAGATACTTATGCAATTTCATAAACTTTTGGTTTCCATGACTATCATTTCAGCAAATTTCTTTCTAAATCAAGCAGACACCACAACCTCTGTTTACTAGTCAAGGTATAGGCCAAGCAGCAAGCACAAACAATTAACACTTACCAATCATTCTTTTCTTTTCTTTTCTTTTTTTTTTTTTTTGTCTTTTAAGAATGGGTCTCTTTGTAGCCCAGCTGACCTGGCTGGCCTTTGAACTCCAGAGAGCTGCCTGCCTCTGGGCATGTGCTACCATGTCTGGCCACTCTTATGAAATATCTCTCACCTCCCCTTAGACTCTTAGATGTTAACTCCTATTTAAGAAACCTTATAAAAGCAATGTATATCTTCACACGCTCAACACTAAATATGCAAAAATATTTGCCCAATAACAAGAAGAAGAAACCAACAAATAAATTCTAAGCTGTTCACTCCAGGTCTAGATTGCTGATAGCTAAAGCAGTAACACCTAATGTTACTCAAAATAAAATCAGTGATATCCATGTTGGCTACATTGATTTGTTTTCTGTTCCTGACTTACAGTTCCCATCTCAGATGAATTTTCGGCTGAGCTCCTAGGAAGCTATTAGCCTGAGAAAATAGTATTCCACATGAACTGCTCAAGAAACCAAAAAAGAAGTGATACAAAAAGCATGGCAAATATGCCAAGTCTTTATATAAGTGGTCAGGGTCTGATTATCAGAGTAAGGTACAGATGGATGAAAAAGCACTTGATCTGTAGGGTTTGTGGCACTTGGTTCATATGAAGAGAAATGGCTCATAATGACTAAGGCTTTGGTCATATTCTTAATGGCATTGAGGGTCTTCAGAAAGAATATAGATTCATGGCAAAATGAGCTAGAAGACATGCTGTTACATTGTGAATCAAGGGGCATCTGCAGCAAGTTTTGAATATACTTTAGTCTCTGTATTCATAGGACATAGATCCCTAGAAATTAAACCACTGTTATTCTTGTAAAGGTACCAATTTTCACAATTAAAGTTAATGGTCATCCTTGACAAGGTCTATACTACTTATGTCTCAGGTAAATATGTATAGGGTACTTAAGATGGAGGGAGCTGAAAGTAAAATCTCAGCTGGTCAACACCAAATATCAGAGCTCTTCAGAGTCAGATGTGAAAATGCCCTATAAGAAAATGTCCAGTGACCTCACTGAAGGTGAAGTCCTCACATAAAGATGTTTGCTCTTCCTGATGTCTGACAGTGGTGTCCTTCACTGCTGTCAGGCAATCAGTCAAGATCACTGCTTAGAGAGCCATGTAGGTCAGTGTCATCCATCTACTAAGAAGAAATGCTTGTTTGCCAGACAGAATACAAACCTGGTATTATATCTGAATAACCTGTATGGCTATTTTTCCATGAGTGTGTTGGAAGAGTGGAAGAATAATACAAATGAAATGAACTTGGACTATAGAGAAAATATCAATGGTCATTATTTATCAAAGATTCTTTGTCCTTAAAGAAAATTTAACTACTACTAATAATCATCTGTTAATATCTCCTTGGATCATGATGATGCGGATGTGATAAGGTATGGTCAGATCATGTAGATGGCATTTGATGGTCAGCTTGCCTGGCTCATGAGGAACTCACCTAAGGGACACCTGAAGCACACGACCTTGCTTGATAAGCCTTACATACCTCTGATAGTCGAATCGATAATTCTGTAAGGAGGTATGGGGGAGTATAGAGGGGTGGGTCTTCCACTCTGATTCGATCTTGTATGACATGTACTACCCACCAACTCAATAAATGTGTACTCACTACCACACACACCACACCACACACACACACACACCNACTGTCAGCCCATGAAAGGAAACAGCCAGAATTGACCAGAATCCAAGTCAACAGCTCCAGAGAGAGAGGACAGTTTTACTTCTCATCCACCTGTGCCCCTTTTCTAAGCCTAGGGAACAATCTGCGGAAGAGGGGGCGTGGTAGAATGTAAAGGCTGCGATTGGGGTGAACGGTGAAACTACAGCGATGTAGTCTGGACACTCATTTGATCAACTTGATTGAACAAACAACCTGTCACCCCCCACTGAATGGTGGGACTGTGGGGATTTGGGCACAACAGTCTGTAGATTGGTTTTGCACGAAGGATGCTTATACTCATGGATTATCACTTATAGCTAAAAAATGAAAAAAAAAAACCTGAAAGACGCAGGACAGTTATGGCAGAATACATGATCTGGGATTGGGTGGGGGTCGGAGGGAAGGGAAAGAGAAATATGCCTGATCTGAATTGGAAAATGATGTACGAAATGCACAAAACATCAATAAAAATTAAATAAAAAAAAGAATGTATTTATATGTGTTAAAGCATACATTTTAAATTGGAGTGCTTGAAAGATTATTTTCCCTTTTCTTTTTACATTTAATGATTTCTTTTTAATTATTTATCTTTTATTTTATTTTCTTTTCTGGAAACAGACTTTCATATACCCCAGACTGGCATCCAGGATGTACAGACAATGACTTTGTTCTTCCTGTTTCCACCTTCATTGTCTAAAATTACAGGAGTGCTTTACCACACTCTGTTTACCTAGTACTGAAAATTAAACCTAGGTCTGCCTGTATGCCAGAAAAGGATTCTCCTTCCCTTTTTAAATCTTGGAGCCATTTACAAACGACCACCTTATGATGAAGCCAATGTTTAGTTCCTCCACATTTTGGCTCTCTCACATTCAAATTTTCTACATATGTACTCTTGTAACAATTCACTTATATCACACACACACACACACACACACACACACACACACACTAGGATTGCAGCATACATTTTTTTTTGAATTATGATATGAAAGCAAATAGTTCACAGAGGGCCACATTCTAGTAAGACTTTTTCAAAGTTCCATTAATGAAGCCTGACTAATGAAAAAATTACTTATACTTATTTGCATGTTTTCTTCAAATGCTTGTACTAATGCAGCAATAAATATCTAAACAAATAAAGGCTGGACTAAATAAATACTAAGCAAAAGCTCTAGCAATAATAACATTAATTTTATTAATAAAAATAATTTGATGAATCACTTTATGACTCTCTATTAAGCACTAGCTTTGTGTGGCTAGATGGTTCTTCAGATAAGATAGCCTCTTGGGAGATATGCACCTTTCCAATGAGATATGATCTCATAGCTACTACAGAAATTGTTGTGTCTTGGACCTGCACTTTTATTTCTGCATTTTTCTTCACCATTTGTAATGGAGGCTATTGTCTATGGTAGAATGATTGCTTTTCAAAAAACATGGACAGGTTGCTAAATTGTAGTATTTTTCAGATATTTCTCTGCCCTGATTTTTTGGCACATTATAATCACAGTTTCATTTTTCTTAGTCATTTTATTGTTTCACATCTGACCAGGTCTCTTAATTTTTTTTTATATTTATACAATGTTTATAGTTTATTATATATCATGAAAGAGGACTTAAAACATGAATATAATCATTAATCAGAAGTTCACTGCCTTGTGTCTTTTCATTTAATGCCAAATTTGACAAAACAAAACTAAATAAAACAATATCCAAAACCTCCTCTAAGAAAGATGTCCTGTCTCACACAGGGTGGTACTTTTATTTTATTTTATTTTATTATTTTTTTTTTAATTTTTTGTAGTGTATTGAATGTATTGTCTGCATTGCAGTCTGTGCACCCGTGTCGTGCAATGGCGAATGCCGCGGAGGTCAGAAGAGGGTCTCGGATTCCCCTGGAACTGGAGTTCTCCTGGAATTGGAGTTACAGACGGTCTCTAGGCCGCCATGTGGGTGCTGGGGACTCGAACCCGGGTCCTCTGCAAGAGCGTCGGTGCTCTTAACCGCTAGAGCACTCTCCACCCAGAGGTGGTACTTTTTCTGCCAGTAGGATGTCACTTTTTCTTTTACAACATAGTTTTCAAAGTATACTGTATAATCAACATGTGGCAGATACTTATATGCAATTCTAGAAAATTGTAAAAATTGTATTAATTCAGTAAGTTTTTTATTCTCAGTTGAGAAGGAGCAACTGATTTACAAAGCTTATAAAACAATTTGACAAGATTTTCAACAGGTTGTCAGGATGTCCAACTAAATCTTGCAATCAAACATATTCTTAAGAAAAAAGTAGTAACATTTTCAGTAATTGCAAATTTAAATTAGATTCTAAGTTTTCCATTTTTTTCTTAAATTCTCCCAAATCCTACCATTATTGAATTAGATTAGGCAATGTATAAAGGGAAATGAATCATTGTAATGTTAGGAAACCTGATATAATAAAAAAAAACGTTTATAATATATTATTGTAAGCATTATGATAGTGGCTCAAAATGAGCAGATATTTTATATGAAAATATGGATAACTGTTGATAGAAGTAAAAAAGAAATGAAAGACAAGATGTTAAGATTCTTTGCTACCTTTTATACAATACTTATTATTAAATTAAATTCACAGGAAGCTTCAAAAATATACTGCTATAAAATATGACACTGAGATAATATTGAGGAAATTAACAATTTTAATTCATGTGATTTACTCCTAAGTGTAATTCTTCACTTGGTGTAACAAATGTACAGTTGCCTCTGACATGAGTCCCTGAGCTCCAGCCACTGTCATTTCTGCCTAAAAAAAACAATTTTTTATTAAAAATGTTTAAGTAAAAAAATAAGACATAATGATTCACTAATTAATTCGAGCTTCATTACATGACAAGCACATAAAAACATTTTATTTATTTTATGTGTATGAATGTATTCCCTCCATGTATGTAAATGTACACGCAATGTGCAATACCCCAAGAGGTAAAACGAGGGCATCAAATTCTCTTGGATCTACAATACCGATACTTTTTGCCACCATGTGGGTGCTGGAGACTCCAATCTGGGTCTTCTGCAAGGGCAGCAAGTGTCTTAAACTCTGCCACTCTCTTCATCTCTCATTCACAGTATTGGGTTGTAATATTTTTTTATTGCCTGCTAGAACCTGTTTTAATTTATTTTTTAATTTTTTTTTGTTCAAGGGCTCTCTATATTTGCATTGTTAATATAAATCATAGAAGTTGTAATATTTTGAGGTGACAGAAACAGATTTACAAGAGGAGGACAAATCCCTTCACCTTAAATTTTGATTCAAATATTTAATTTTGAATCCTGATAAAATTCCATGTTTTTGTTTTTTTTTCCTTTGGCCTGTGTCTTTTGATATATACATTTTAAAGGGTCAGTTTCTGGCCTCATGTGATGATATAGGAATAATTAGAAGTATCAAATATGGAAAAAATGATAAAAATCCTATTGTTGAAGCTATAATCACAAATGTGTGACATTTTTGCATCAAAAGCTCCTTTCAGAGATGAATTAAAAGCATAATACCTGAAGCTAGACAGGTCAAAGGGCATAAGGCATAGCCTAATAATAGTTTTCTAGTAAATAGTTGCAGAATTTAATGGACTCCTGATAACTTATTGTTATGCTGATTGATTAATGCATTTCTGAACTCTCACCGGAGGAGATTTCTAATACAGCAGATGGTTATTAACAGGGAAATGTGTAACTAGTCAATATGCAGAAAAAAAGAAGTTGAATAGGACACCTACATGAGATTTTACCTCCTGAGGCTCTGGGATCATGCAGAAGAAAGGGAGGAAAGATTGTAAGAGCCAGAGGGTGTGGATGACTGCTAGGAAACAGTTTTACAGATAGTTGGTCACTAATTCTTAGGAATTCACAGCAATAGTGACAGCATGGACAAATGCCATGTAAGATCAATCCAGGCAAAAGTGGAGCACACACATGAAGATGTAAATAGGAAACTCCACCGAACCTGTGGAAATTTTGGAAAATTACAGCTGTTGGGAGTGGCAAAGACTTTCTTTCTCTTTCAAGGATGGGACTTTTGGTAGATTAATCAGTCTTTAGAGGAAGGACCCATATTGAAGGACGGTTGGGGACACAATGTACACTCTCTTGTTCATATATAATATAGTATATATAATACACATAATAGAGTATATTAAATGGGAGGGGGGCAGTAAAGGGAGTTGTGGATAGAGGATGGAATCTATACATCAAACTATATGCTATGAGCCCCTGTCCCCTGCCAGCCTTGGATTCAGGTGGGCTCCAAGCCCTCCACCTCAGATCTCTAGATACCTTCCTAACACAAACTAGCCAAACACCCTAACGCAGATTGCTAAGTCACTACTCATGTGTTCTCCACTCACATGTTCACTCACTTCTGATAAACCAGACAGACTTGCCCAATTAGAACTTTGGTAAGTCAGATCCTACCCACCAGATCTCTATCCAAGTCCACTCACTCACCCACACTCTGTCCGATGCCAGCCTTAGGCACAAGCAGACTTCAATTCCTTCACCTAAGATCTCCAGACTAACTTTCTAACCCAGAAATAGCCAACCCCACTAGCGTAGATTACTAAATCCCTCATGATGTGATCCCCACTCTGTCTATACTGGCTCCTGATCAGCCAGACAGACCTGCCTACCTAGGACAATGGTAAGTCAGATTCACCCATCGCATTTCTATTTCATTCCTCTCTCCTAACCTGCCCCTTCCCTACAAGCCTTGGACCTAGGAAGATTCCAATTCCTCTGCCTCAGATCTCTGGATAACTTCCTCACTCAGAATAGCTAAAACTCCCTAGCAAAGATTCACTGGCTCCTTATCTGTCTGACACAGAACAACCTTCGTATGAACCTGGCCATCCTACCTACTACCCTGTCTCAACAACTACACAGACTAAATCTGAAATATGCAACAAATTATTTCTAATACCTAAACAAAAAGCATCCAAGATATATAAACTATATAAACAGAAACAAAATTAAACAAAAGCAGAATAGAAGTTCCTAGTGGACACATAAACAAGCAATGTTTATAACCCCAAAGAGCAACACAGAAACAAACATAATATGAAGAAGCTAAAGAGTATGCCCCCCCCCCACTAATCCTACAGAAGTGCACTACAGTGAGGAACACCATAAGGAATCCCAGGATGCTGCATGTCAAAGAATAGTCATAAACACCATCAAATAACTTAAAGAAAACATAAGTAAACAACTCTAAGAACTCAATGAATAAATATATAAACTTGTGATGGAGGCCCAAGAATATGCACGGAAGCTGACTGATGATTTCTGAGTTCATGCTAGCTGAAACAGAATATGCCCTGCATTTTTTGCCCTGCCTAGTGTGGTAAGTTGATTGGTAGCCTACACATGCTCAAGATATGTCTGAGTCCGAGATTGCTGTCTCACATATTAGGACAAGAGAAGAGAATTAAAGGAGTGCTAATTGGAGAAAAAGAGATCAATTTATCTCTCTTTGCAGATGATATGATATTATTCATAAGGTCCCAAAATTTCCACCAGAAAACTACTAGAAAAAATCAAGAATATCAGTAAAGTGGCAGGATAAAAAAAAAAAAAAAAAAAAAAAAAAAAAAAAAAAAAAAAAAAAAAAAAAAAAAGAAAAAGAACTAAAAAAAAAAAAAAAAAAAAAAAAAAAAAAGCCCAGCGTGGTGGCGCACGCCTTTAATCCTACCTCTTGGGAGGCAGAGGCAGGCAGATTTTTTGAGTTCAAGGCCAGCCTGGTCTACAGAGTGAGTTCCAGGACAGCTGGAGGGAGACCCTGTATCAAAAAGACCAAAAAAAAGAACTCAAGGAATCATTTCTATTCACAAGAACTTCAAAAAATTAAATTATTTAGTAATAAGCCTAACCAAAGACATTAAAAATCTCAATGGAAATTTCAAACCTTTAAAAAAGTAGAAGACACTATGGGGCTGGAGAGATGGCGCAGCAGTTAAGAGCACCGGCTGCTCTTGCAGAGGACTTGTGGCTAAGAACTGTCATTAACTCCAGCTCCAGGGGAATCCGACACCCTCTTCTGACCTCCGCAGCATTGCATGACACGGGTGCACCAACCTATATTCAGACAGTACACTCATACACATAAAAAAATAAAAATAATAATAAAAAGTAGAAGACACTAGGAGATGGAAAGACCTACCATTTTCATGGAATGACAAAATCAATATTTAGAAAATGACTACCTTACCAGAAGTTGATCAAAGTACCCATGACATTTTCACAGAACTAGAAAAAAATCATTCTAAAATTCATATGGAATTATAAAAGAGCCTGTATAGCCAAAGAAATCTTGAGCAAATAGAACAATGCTGAGGGGCTCATCATACCTGATCTCAAATTATATTACAAAGCTATAGTCATATAAACAGCTTGGTACTGGAACAAAAAATAGACATGTAGTTCAATTGAACAGAATAGAAGACACAAACATGAGTATACACAATTTCAGAAACATGATATTTGATAAAGGTGCCAAGAAGATACAGTGAAAGAGAAACTGCACCTACAATGAATGGTACTGGCAAAACTGTATCTCCACCCATAGAAGAATGAAATTGGATCCCTGTATTTCACCCTGCACGAAAGTCAACTCCAAATTGATCAAAGACCTCAATATAAAACCTGAAAATCTGAAACTGTTAGAAGAAAACATAGGCAGTACTGTCCAAGCTCTATATGTAGGAAAGTACTTTAATGGCACAGTCATTAAGGCGAACAATAGGTAAGTGGGACCACACTAAGCTCTAAACCTCCTTTACAGTGAAAGAAACAACAAAGGAAGGGAAAAGAAAACCCACTGAGTGGGAGAAAATCTTTACTTGCTACACATCTGACAGATGATTAATATCCAGAATATATAAAGAACTCAAAAACCAAAGAAACAAGAAAATAGATGACTCAATAAAAATAAGCTATAGACCTAAACAGAGAGTTCTCAAATGAGGAAATAAAAAAGGCTGGGGGGATTGCAAACTCTTGCAACCATTATGGAAGGCAGTATGGCGAACTCTCAAATAACTAAAAATGAATCTACTATATGATCCAGTTATACCAATTCTTGGCATATACCCAAAGGACTATGCATCCATTTTTGTTGATGCTTTCTTCACAATAGCTAAGAAATGGAAACAAGCTAAATGTTCATCAACTTAGAAATGGATAATGAAAATGTAGTACAATTACACAATGGAGTTCTACTTAGGAGTAAAAAAAGGTGAAATTATGAAATTTGTGGAAAATGGACAGAATTAAAGAGTATTATATTAAGTGAAATAACACAAAAACAAAAAAACCAAGTGAGAGACATGGTTCTTCCTCATTCTCAAATGTTACCACCAACATTATACATGAGTATATTTCCTGATGTAACACTAGTAGCCAGAAAAATGGAAAGAATGCATAGATGTTAGTGAGCATAAAGAACCTGAGGGACTGGACAGATGGCCTAGTGGTTAAGAGCGCCGTCCTCTCTTACAGAGGACCCGGGTTCGATCCCCAGCACCCCATGGCTGCCGAGAACCATCTGATGCTCCAATTCCAGGAGAACTCCAGTTCCAGGGGAATCCGAGACCCTCTTCTAACCTCCGCGGCATTGCACGTCACGGGTGCACAAACTTGCATGCAGACAGTACATGCATACACATACAGAAATAAAAAAAAATAATAAAAAGAGAATAAAGAACCTGAAAGAGGGAATAGTATGGGACAGATGTTCCCAGGAGACATGGTGTGGAAAATGGGAGTATTCAAGTGGGAGGAGAGGAGAGAAGGGTGCAGAGAACACAGTGTAGGGGGAAGAAACTCAGGAGGGAGGAAATGGTAAGAAGCAAGTGTTATTTAGGGAAGGGTGGGGATAATGAAGGTACTGGGACTGGGTGGGGAGAAGGGAGGTCTGATGAATGGCAAAGAATACATGTGAATAGATATTGGGTACTTGGGAGCACAGAGGGGAATGTGATCCCCTGAATCATGCACATACAGTGTCTGAACATTAGTATATATGTACACCTAGGGGATGTATGACAAGGAGCACAGTACCAGACAAACAGAGACCTCCTTTGAGGGCTTGATCCAAAAGACTCCCAAATAACTAAGGCTATTGTCAAAGCACTTGAATATCTCCCAGAACTAGAAGATAAGCCCTTGTTACTGAAGACAGAACACATTTCAGACACAGGACTTGGAGCAATGGAACAGGTACTGACCTGGAAACTTTCTATCTGAAGTTTAGCTGTCATATTACTAGATGATAGTATGCTAAGGGAGAAAATCAATTAATGGTCCAACCTAGTCCTGAAGGCTACATAACTGGCAAAACAAACTACCTCTATTGGTCGAGTATTTGCACTATAATCTGGGTGGGGGGGGCATAGTCAACAATTACCTAATTGGACTTAAATCCCTCTCAGTAGGAGTGAATTCATGGGTGCTACTGAAAACACAGCCAAATACACAAGACTGGAGAGGAAATAGATCCTGGAGAAAACTGTAGCTCTGTCATTTCACTAGACAAATGAAATTTAATACCATAAGCTAAGCAATGGATCCTTATATATACAGACTAGATACTGTACCCCACTCATCAAGGAATATACTTTGTGCAACAGATGGAGGTTACTGCAGAGTTCTACAAATGGTCAAACACAGAGAATATACATTCTTATACATTCTAGACTACAAATCAACAGTAAAATGTCCACACTTAAGGCTCATGGACCATAACTGAATGAGGGTTTCAGAAAAACAAAAAACAAAAAAACTAATGCATTCCTCAACCCTCACCAGTGATGCTTACTTATACAATAGAGTACAATGCACATAGAAGGCCACAACTGGCCAAGCTTTAAAGAATAAGAGACCACAGAATACATGTCCCTGGATAGGAATCCTATATTAAACTTTGCCCATCCATAGCTCAGAGACGGTTGCAGAAGAGAGACCAGGAAGATTGTAAGAGCCAGGGCTGATTTATCATCACAGGGAAGCAGAGGCTTTCAGGCCATTGGAAGCTTGCACATGTGAACTTTTGGCAATGGTGGCATCAAGCACAGGACCTATGCCACAGGTCCAGAGTGGAGCAAGAGAAATTGTTAGTGGACCAGCATTAGACCGAGAAATATAGGAACCTGATTGGTACTGGATGAGGGAGAGTATGTCTAATTTATGAATTCCAGATAGGTTGACTAGACTCCACTAGATGAACTTGCAAAACGGGCATCTGGGTGCGAATGCTTGACTGGATAGGTAAGACATAGCATTTAAGGAGGAATACATGAATTACGGTGGGGAACGGGGGATCATGGATGGAGAAGGGGGCCCAAAATTGAATAAGAATTGCTGTATGAAACGTCAGTATTTTTTTTAAAGAATAGAACAATATTGTATAAAAACTCAAAAATACAACAAACAATTTAAAAACATAGTAAAAGCCTTCGACTGAAACTAAAAATTATGTTCACTGACAGGGAGTAAAGAGCTGTGGCTTATTTAAGTGACATTGTGGAGACTTAACTCTGTTTCATGCAGATATTTTATGAAATATCTAATTCTAACTTTAGTTCATTTGTTCTAAAGAAATTTAGAAGATGTGTTGCATTTAAGAATGAAAATAATCTATGTCCATATATTCTTTATTAGCTGAAATAATTATTTTTTTCTTTTATTATAGACTTATTTTAACTTGTGATAATAAATCCAATCTAATTTAAACATGCTAGCATTAATTCAATAGAACAAGACCGATGTATTTGAGGTTTTCAGTGATCCTTTCTATTATCTCTATAAATAGTCTAATGATTTATCACATCACTATGATGCAGGGAACAGTAATAATGGATCTAAAGGTCTATGGCCTTTGAAAGAATATATAAAAAACTTTTGGATGAATGATTAATACACGGAGTGTACAGAGACAGATGGTGCAAGATCTTTGACATTATACCATGTTAGTATTTCAGACCAGTTTGTTATAGAAAAAGGTCACTCAATATTAGAGACAGCCTGTAGGAAAAAAAATGTAGCCCCATAGAAACTCGAAATAAAAGTTGGTAATGTGGTAGGAATTCTATTTTTATGATTGCAGATGATTGTTGAATGTATTAAAAGGCCTTAAATATTCACATATAAGATGATTTTTACCTTCTTTTACTAATTTTTTATCCTCAGTTTGAAAAATAAAATATGACAAATACTAGGTGCCAAAAGGGATAATTATAAATAAATATATCAACAATTAGTATATAAATCTATTCTATATAAATCTTTGGTACAGAACAAACAAACTTTATGAAACAATGTTAAAGAATATATCTATCAACATATAATCTATTTTCATGGATTAATAGATGGTCAATCGATAACAGTTTCTGTGCAGTTTAAATGAAAATGGAAAAGAACAGTAGTGTTTTTTTTTGAAATTTGTTAAAATTACTTATATATGTTAGTGAAGGTGCAAGAAGAGTTAAGATGTGCTAAGAGGATCAGTGACATTTGGATTATTTGACATAAATTATAACTATAAACAATTTGTAAGAGACATAGAATATATTTTTAAAATTTTGAGAATTTCATATATGAGTATTGTTTCTGCATAGTTTACAACAAACAAGTCCACCGTCAAATACTCTCCTATCCTCTACGCCCTCTCAACTTTTTGTTTTCCGCTATGTATGTATAATCCAGTGAGTCCATTTAGTGATTTCTGTGTGGCCTGTGTTTATGGCTGCCCACCTGAGATTGGATAACCTCTCAGGAACATACTCCCTGGAGAAAACTGATTTTTCCCCTTCCTCAATATTCATTAATTGCTTGTACCTTTCTTTTTTTTTTTGACGTGGGTCCCATGAAAAACCCACTATTACATACATGTAGGTAAAGCACTCATAAACATTAATTTAACATATATTTAAAAAGTAGCTTCCATGATGATTGTTGAGAGGCATACTTCTCTATAAATATAAGGATACATATTTAGAATACACAAAGAAATCATGTTGTGGAGAATGACAAAGGTAGATTTTCTCTAGGTTCTATATGCTCTGAAGCCATGTATACTTGGCTGTGCTTCCAAGACAACAATTGATTTTGTTTTCTCATTGAGTGGTCTTTATGTCCATTTAGATAGCTGTTGATTACTCCCAAAATCAAGGAGCCACTAATCACCAGTAAAGATAACTTGCTGGGCCAATCATGGTTGTGGTTCATAGTCTTTATATCTGGGTAGGATCCTTGATTGGAGTTCTCCCTTGACAATTTGCACAGTATCTTGTCAGTGATAATTAATAAAAATTGCACACTTCCTGCTTGTTCTTGAAATTTGCAAAGAAGGTCTTATTTTTAATTATAACAGGGCCCTTTCAACTGACTTGTACAGGTGGACATAGACATTTCAATATTTGGACCCATGAGCTTATCAATACTCATTTTAAGTTGACCAGCCAATTATAGAAGAGAAATCACTAAATTGCTATTACCCAGTTTTTCTTCCTAGTGAATGTGTTATTTGATTTTCTGAGTCACTTTGTGGAAAGTAAAAGTCTCTCTCTCTCCCCTCTCTCTCTCCCTCTCTCAGTTTATATGCACGTGGATGGGTGTGTGTGTGTGTGTGTGTGTGTGTGTGTGTGTGTGTGTGTGTTTGTGTGTGTTTATTTGGTGGTTTGTTTTCCTGATACAGGGAATCTCTGCAACCAAATCTGGCCTGGAACTTACTATGTGGACCGGATAGCCTCTTAATCACAGGTAACTGACAGCCTCTGCCTAAGGAATGTGGAAATTAAAAGCAAGTGCCACCATGCCCTGCATTGTGTGCCATGCTTTCTTTTTCCTTTTTAACTTCTTTATTATTTATTTTTTAACTTCTTTATTATTTGTTGCATAAAACATGTATTTCCATATAGACAGTTTGGGCATGAATAAAAGCAACAAAAACAAAACAGTATTGCAAGGTGTGCTTTATATATAAACACTTTGGAAGAAAAGGAAATTTAGATCCCTGTACACCAATACACTGTACACCAATAAAGATTAGGAGGCAAAATATGAATAAAAATTGTATTGCAAATATACCCAAATGAGTGTAAAGACAGTTCATCTACAGCATAGCTTCTTTAGGTTCCTTTATGAAAGTAATTCCTTAATCCACCTTTTGTGAAATAAGAATTAATATTAAGAAATAGGATATCTGAATTGTATTTACTTTCACAATGTTTATATTAATCTAGAAAATAACATAATTGAATAAATTCTAAATGTTTCAAGAGTAAATGGCAACCTGAGTTTTTATTACCTTTTACATAGGGTCTGCAATAAAGGTAGATTATTTTTGTCTATTCGCAGGGAGGCTGGGTCTCCACCTGCACTAACATGGCATGAGCCACAAAGGATGGCAATCAAGTATCACTGAGATGGCCCATGTATATAAAACAGCCATCTGAGTCATTTTCTTTCTATTCATCCAGGAAGTCTATGAACCTCCAGCAGTAATGAAAACAAACTTCATGTAACAGAATGTATAACTACATATTTGTTATAATTTTCAAGTCTTTTCTTCTAACAAAATTTCAGTATAAAAGTTCAATTCTTTATGTGTGAGGTTATGGTTATTTATTTTTCAATAGAAGTTATTGCTCTCTGCTGGTATTGTTTTTTTTTTACCTGCTTATTAATTCTTTAATTGACTGAGAAACAAATCCATGTATAAACTCTAGGCATATGATGATACCATTCACAGCATTCTAACATTATGAGAGCTAATCTTCAGGGAGCAGTGTTCCCAATTCAGTTCCAGCTCGATTACATCAAGCTCTGGGTTCAAAGTATTTCTGTTCTTCACCAGTAAGGTCTTACTTTCAAGTTCTGGGGGAAAATCAAGGACAGTGGACAGTCTGTATTATTTTGGGGGTCTCTTGAACTGTATTGACCAGAAACTGAAAAGAAGTTTATCATATCTAGCACTATGTTTTTTATTACATACTCATCAACCATATACATGCACTCCATTTATTTTCCATGTGCATTTTCAGTAGCCTTTTAAATACACTTCCTTTGTTTTTTTCATGCCACTTACACATAATTTACTTTTCTTTCCTCTCTCCCCTGTATCATCCTCCCTACTCTGTCCTCAGTTAAAAGTACCCCATGTTCCTGATTTCCATCTTGACAATTCCTGGTTCCTACTATTATCTCCTCTTAAGCTCCTATTTCTCTTTCTTTCCATGACTGCTTTTCATGTCCCTTCTCTTGCTCCTATATCAGGTGGTATAACTAAGCTCCACAAATGATTGAGAATATGTATCATTTTTTTTATTCTGAGTCTGGGTTACCTCACTTAGTATAACAGTTTCTTTTCTTTTCCTTTCCCCTTGTGATTAGTTTTTTTTTGTTTGTTTGTTTGTTTTTGTTTTTCTGGGATCTTTTAACGTTAAAACCATGTCAAAGTTAAGAATTCATAAATAACAATTTTTCTTTTTTTAAAATTTATTTATTCATATATATGTATATATATATTTGTCAAATCTAGACCTGTGTCCCCCCATACCCCCCACCCCACCAGAGCTCATGCATTCTGCCAAACATGCTTTTCATCTCTTTCTCATTAGAAGTTGACTGTTTTGAGCAGAAGTTTACTATTTCAGTCAGTTCTTTGATGCAGTCCTTTCTGTTGTTGTTGTTGTTGTTGTTGTTGTTTCCAATATGTATCACTCCCAACTGCTTTGGACAAAAACTCAAGGGGCCATGCACAAGAAATACTTACAACTAGGTAATTGGCACTAGCATCCACAGATGAGGGATAACATTCGTTGTTTGTTTTTCTGGGACTGTGTTACTTCAGTCAGCATGATGTCCTCTAGCTCCAGCATTTTCCTGCAAAGCTTATGATGTCGTCTTTCTTTACTGCTGCATAGAACTCTATTGTGTAGATGTACCACATTTTCTCTATCCACTCATCAGTTGATGGGCATTTGGGTTCGTTCCAGCTAATTGCTATTGTGAAGAGAGCTCCCTGCTCTTCAGCTGGTCTCAGGAGATCTCAGATCCAATAACAGTTTTTCAAAGTGCATTAACAAGCTGTTAATAGTAAAAATTCAGTGGTAAAAGAGAAGTTTGGTTAGGTTCCTTTCCCACCTAAGCTCTTTAATATCCTACCTCCAATATTGTATTCCTGGGAAGATTTATTATCTACTTTCCCTCACTCCAATATATCACAAGCATATACTAAGGTGAAAAATCTTTATAAAATTGATAGCAGGGGCCAGAGTGATGGCTCAGTGCGTAAGAGCACTAGCTGCTCTTGCAGAGGACTTGGGTTTGGTTCCCAGAACCCATATGGTGACTAACAACAGGCCACAACTCCAATTCCAAGGGATCCAATAACTTCTGACCTCTGTGGGCATTGTAAAACACGAGTTCATTATATATATATATATATATTTTTTTTTTTGTGTGTGTGTATATATATTAGATATAGATATATACATAAACATAGACATAGACATAGACAGAGAGAGAGAGAGCGACGCGACGAGAGCGACGTCTATCGTTAGATATATGCAGACAAGTGATCCATACACACAAAATAAAATAAATAAATATTTAAATATGAAGCAACATAATGCTATACTTTAGAAATTAAGAATCACAGGATGGGTATACAAACGGAGGGACTTCTCCACAGAATCCTTCTATTGGAAGCCCAGCATTACGCTACACCAAAACCAGGGAAAGAGACAACCAAAAAGGAAAACTAAGAAGACCCAGCTCCCTATGAACACAGAATGCCAAAATTCTAAACAGGATTCGGCAAGCCGCATACAAACTCACATCAAAAATCTCATCCACCGTGACCAAGTGGATTCATACCAGAGATGCAGGGATGGTTCAACATATGAAAATCAATAAACACATCAAACATATCAAGATTGAAGGACAAAAACACACCACCATTTCAATTGATGCGGAGAAAGCTTTGACAAAATCCAGCATCCTTTCATGTTTAAAGTCCTGGAGGGAATTGCCCTAGAGGGATCATTCCTCAATGTAATCAAAGCATATACAGGAAACCCAGCCAATATCATCCTAAATGGGACATGACAGAAGCATTTCCCTTAAAGGTGGGAAACTGTCAAGGCTGCCCCGTCATCACTCCGTGTCAATATAGTGCTTGTAACACTTTCTAGAGCAATAGGCAAGAAAAGTAATTAAAGGGGGTCTAAGTGGAAAAGAGGAAGTCAAGCTAGCCCTGTTTGCTGATGATATGTTTAGGTCTACCTAAGGATGCTAAGAAATCCACCAGAAAACTCCTAAAACGATTAAGAGCTTTGGTGAAGTGGCAGAATACAAAATAATAGAAAAAGCAGTAGCCTTTCTTTTTACACCAACAACAAGCAACTGAAAAAGGACTACAATGAGACCTTCCCACTCACAAAGCCTCAAAACAATAAAATACCTAGAACAAACCTAAAACCAAGGACACCAGGATCTCTACAACAAAAATTTTAAACCCCTGAAAAAGAAATTGAAGAAGACAAAAGAAGATAGAAAGACCTCCAATGCTCATGGATTGGGAAAAGAAACATACGAAAAATGTCCATCCTACCCCGAAACTCATGTACAGATTTAGTGCTATCCCAATCAAAATCCCAAAATGTCTGTAACAGGCTTGGAAAAAAAATCCCAATTTCTTTGGAAAACAAAAGACCCCAAATAGCCAAAAGCAACCCTGAGTGAAAAGAGCAAACAGGGGGGGAAATCGCTAGACCAGACATCAAACTATACTACAGGCTATAGTCAAAAAAAACAAGCCTGGTAGCTGGCACAAAAACAGACCAGTTGACCATGGAATAAAACTGAAGAATCCAAACTGAGCTCATACAATTTCATCAAGCCACCGCATAGTTGACAAGGGGGCCAAGAGACACAATGGAGGAAAGACAGCATCTTCAGCAAGTGGTTCTGGCAAAATTGGGATCACCACTTGTAGAAGAATGAAATAAATAACCCCTACCACCTTTCACCTGGTACAAAAGTCAACTCCAGATGGACAAAGACCTCAATGTGAACCCCAACTCTGGAGTGATAGAAGAGAAAAATTGGGCAGCAGACTATAAGACATAGGTGGAGGAAAAGACGTCCTAAATCAGAAAGCAGCTGCACAATAAATAAGATCAACAATTGACAAATGGGATTCATTTAATAAACTCAAAAGCTTTTGTACATCAAAAGAAACAATAAAGGAAGTGAAGAGAAAACCCCAGAGTGGGAGGAAACCTTCACTGCGATACATCTGACAAAGCATTGATTTCCAGAGGATACAAGCTACTCAAAAAACAAAGAAGAAAGAAAAACAAAATGAAACACACACTCAAAGATGGAGCAAATATCTGAATAGAGAATTCACACAGGAGAAATAGAGATGGCCGAGAAACATCTTTCAGAAGTGTTCAGCATCTCTGATAATTAAGGAAATGCAAATTAAAACAATTTGAGATATCACCACCCTTAATCCAATAAGACTGGCTAGGATTCAAGAAAACAAATGAGATACCAAGTGCTGGATAGTTGTGGAGAAAGGGGAACCGAATTCCATTGTTGGTGGGAATATAAACTGGTACAAGCATATGGAATCAGTGTGGAGAACCCTTAGAAGACTCAAACGAGCCTTCCATTTGACCCAGTCAGACAACTCCTGGGTATATACCCACAAACACATCTTACTTGCAAAGATACATGCACACAGCTATGTTTATTGCACAGCTCTTCACAATAGCAAAAAAGCTGAACCAGCCAAGGTGCCCTTCAACTGACGATGGATAGAGAAAATGTGGGTACATGTACACAATGTAGTTTCGATGCAGAGCGGTAAAGAGGACAACATCATGAACTTTTTTTTTTTTTGTTTTGTTTTGAAGACATTATGTTAAGTAAGTAACACATTCCCAGCACCAGAAAAACAAACGACAATTGGTGTCCATCATATGTGGATGCTATACCAATAACCCAGATATAAAATATTTCTCATGGAGAGGGATGCATAGGAAAAAACAACAACAGAAAGACTGCAACAGAAAAATGACCGAAATGGGTGAATTGGGAGGGGGAGGGTGGGTGAGGGACACGGGTGTACATTATTTTCGATTAATGCATAATTTAATTGACGTGAGTGCAACAAGTGCCAAGTTTTTGCCTAGACACTGTCTAAAGGATACATGGTGCTTTAGAACTTAGTAAAAGTAAATATGTGTATTTAAACAACATTGGGGTTTACAGACTCTGATTAAAAACCTTAATGCATCTGAGTTAAATGGTGATATAAATCACTGTTGTCCACATTAGTTTTACATAAAATTGTAGAACAAAACCTTCTGGGGATTGGCAATACAAATGTTCTCTATAGTGTCTCCTGTTGTACAGTATCACCTTGTAGCATTCTCTTTTAAGATGATTTAACAAAACATAAAAATGAAGTTTGGCCCCCCCATTAATCCCATATATAGTCACCCAAACAACATGGATAAATTTGATGAAACCTGAGCCTAGATTCCACCCTATAGTTATGTATAATACAACTGTCTTCTGGAGACTCATGGGTTAAAAAAAGGGGGGGTACAGAGAGACATGAAACCTTCTCGTCAAAACCTTGCATTCCAAATCTTAAACGACTAGGGGAAAAGATTTGTGTCTTCCCACAACAGGACAATGTCAACCAACTTAATGGCTAGAAAGAAAAGATACAGGCTTGCATCGAGTAGGAGTACCAGAAAGTGGCAACTGAAAGGTTGACTGACCCGTCTGACATCGAAAGGAAGAAAAGCCACAGATTGCCATAAACATCGAACCCCACTGTGGCCCCTACATGTAAACTTATTATAATGAGGCTAATGAAACTTACCTTCTAGGTGCGCAAAGTTTAATTGAAGAGAGACTTTCTTCTCCCTCCCCCCATAGAACAAGGAGAAATATGGATGATGTGAAGTCTCTCTCAACTGTTAAATTGGAGCACACTTATTATAGAGGTAATCTCTTATAAAACTGGTAAAATGCCTTCTTTAATTGACTAATAGACAGTAGTAACTGTGAAAAGATTGATCTCTATTCAGACCCAAAAATAATACAATTTACTAAAAAGAATACTTACCAGAAGAGCTGTTAGAAATAGCAATATTAGTCTGACATAGTAAGGATATTCCCGGAAGTTGGCCAGGGGTTCAAGCCCCACAAAAGGTAAAGGCTCCTTGCCTCTAAACTGGGATACCTGCAGAAGAGAGGCGATAAGGCCCTGCTGCTGAAGACCTGACGTAGCATGGGAAAGAGCTTGAGACACACTGCAAGTTGTACACATGCCTCTGGAATACCAGAGATTGTACCAAGGCTCACTAAACCAATAAAGCAAATACGGTCTCCTTGGATCAAGCAAGTACTACAAACCTGTCAGCACCCAGCTACACCTCACCTGCCTGGAAAACTGTGCAGCAGTGGCAGCCATATGCCTGTATACCAAATCTAATTGGCATGTGGCTCTCTCTCTCTTAGAGAGAATAACCATGGCTATGCCACAAACTTACATCCTCTACAGGTTAGGGAGATATCATAAGCCACAGTAAGACCCTGTCTTATTTAACAGGGAAAAATGTAGTTCGGGATCAACTAAACATATTTTCAGTTTCATCTAAACATTGTTGTCTATACCAAGTAACCACCATAACTATTAATGCTGTTAATACTCTATAATCTAATTGCTTGTGGCTTCATGATAGGAATAAAAGGTTATTCCTGGCAAAACTGTCAGCCCATGAAAGGAAAAAACATCCAGAATTGACCAGATTCCAAGACAGCAGCTCCAGAAAGAGTGGACTGTTGGCTTCTCATCCACCTGTGCCCCTTTTCTAAGCCCAGGAATAATCCGGAAGAGGGGATGGTAGAATGTAAGGCGCGATTGGGGTAATGGTGAAACTACAGCAATGTAGTCTGGACCCTCATTGGATTAACCGATGTGAACAGACAACACCCTCATCGCCCCGCTGGAAGGTGGGGGCTGTGGGGGTTTGGGCACAACAGCCTCAAAATGGTTTATAATGAAGGATCGCCTGTACTCAATGTCACTTAGACTAATAAAAAAAAATGGAAAAAAAAACTGAAGAAGTATGCCAAGGGAAGTAATGGCAAATGCATGAATCTCGTGGGTGGGGGTGGGAGGGGAAGGGAAGGGAAAGTGTGACGGATGGGAAAGGAATGATGTATGAAATGCACAAAGCATCAATAAAATATTAAAAAAAAAGAATATCACAGAAGGGCTGTTTCAGAGGTTTTTCCTTCCCATATCACCATCACTTGCTCTTGACAGTTTTGAAAGCCAGAACTGCAAAGGGGATTTAATGTACTTTAGGAGAAGAAACAGAGCTTATCATGGAGGAGTAACTTGCTTCCTGGAGGAAAGTAAATACCAAAATAAGAGTTGTTAGGATCCCATTTTGTCATCCTGTACAAAGATTAATTATGAAATACGGTAATTTAAAAAAAACAAAACAGCAAAGTCTACTTGCCAAATGGCAGTGATTACTTTAATAATATTTCTGTTTCTATGAGCCATCTTTCTCCTGTCTTCTAAAGTTTCAGTTTTCTATGAGACATATTTCTCCTGTCTTCTAAGGTTTTGAAGACAGTTTCTAGTTCCACCCATTTACCTGAAAATTTCATGATTTCATTTTTCTTTACTGCAATTGTGTAACTGTACCACATTTGCATTATCTGTTCATCAAGTTGAGGGACATTTATGATGTTTTCATTTCCTAGCTATTCTCAAAAGAGCAACAAACCCTGATGAGCAAGTACCTCTGTTGTAGAATACTGAGTCCTTTGGGACTATATGACTATATGCCAAGGCCAAGTGGTGGTACAGTTTGATCATATGGTAGACCTATATTAGTTTTTAAGCATTCTCTACATTGATTTCTACAGAGGCTGCAACTATTTTCAAGCCCACCTAAAGCAAATTACTGCTCCCTTTTAAAACATTAAAACATTTTCAAAAAACCTTTGTTCATTTGTTTTGTTTGTAAACATTCTAATGGGGTAACCTCAAATCTTAATGTCTTAAAATAGTAGATTTTATTTGTATTTCCCTAAATGTTAAATGTGCTGAACAACTTTTAAGGTGTTCCTTAGGCAATTCTTTATTGTTTTGAGAACTCTCTCTTCAGATCTGTTGGGTCATATTTTCTACCCCTCTTTTTTTGACAGGGTCTCCTTATAGCCTGAGGTGGCCTACAACTTACTCTGTAGACAAGGTTACCTCTATCTCACAAAAATCATCCCGCCTCCCAAGGGCTGGTAGTATACACATGTGCCAACAAACTTGGTATATTTTTTCCTTGATTTTTTTGTTTCTTGATTTCTTTGTATAATATGGAAATTAATCTTTACCAGATGTTTAGCTGGCAAAGATTCTTTCCAATTCTGTTGGCTTCCTCTTCATATGATTAGTTGTTTCTTTTTCATTGCAGAAAGAAGCATTTTAGTTTAATGAGACTTTATCTGTTAATTATTGGCCTTAATTCCTGATTGAATCCAGTACAATTTAGAAAGTTCATTCCTACACCTATTCTATGCATATTACTGACTATGAATTCTTCCAGCAGTTTCAGTGAGAAAGCTAAAAATATATAGTTAAATGGTCATACTTTCTATCGTTCACAACTTGGTATGAATAATGTAATTATTCTATGCAATCATCTCTTCATTAGCTTTCCTAATATTTATTGAGTAGTGTTCAATAAATAGAACAAAGAAGATGTATTCAAATGCCAATCTGGTAATTAGGAAATGAAATTATTTGTGTTGGTTGTTGCTGAGCTCTCATGTTATGGAACATCAGTACAGAGTCCTTACTTGTCGTATCCCTCATTAGTGTGATATGAAAACTTGCTAAATTTGGACATAGAGGGCCACCAACAAGAGCAATCTGAAGACTTAATCAGTACTTTGTCTATATCCTCACGAGAGACCATGAACAGAAACATATTAAATTGTTACTAAACTAATGAACACAATCTCTGAAATATTTAGAATGTGTTGGTGCCAAACATGGTGGCACACACCTTTAATCCTAGCACTCGGGAGGTAGAGGCAGGCGGATCTTTGTGAGCTCAAGGACAGCCTGGTCTACAGAGTGGGTTCCAGGACAGCTGGGGCTACAGGGAGACCCTGTCTTGAAAAGACAAAAAAAAATAATAAGAATCTGTTGGTAGTCTAATTCCAAGTAGTCAATTATATGTAATAAACAATGACTAAGATTCACATTAATTAAAAAATGCAAATACATATAAATGCTAAAAGAGAAAGTCTAGAAACATCTGCAGACAGAATGTTCAAGAAAAGTAGAGTTGAAGAGCATTTTTTTTAGAAAATAAAAGAATAGTATTTACTCCTGATTTGTTTGTACTTGAGTTTACAACACAATTTATTTCTTTTAAAAATTCTAAGTCAATGGAAAAATATTAAACAAAAAGAGTGTCACTTTTATCTTTGTGATTGATGTATTGAAATTATCCCAACTTATGGTCAGGTTATTATGACAAAATTCACTGTTGGTACAATATCAAATGTTATATCAAATTGGTACTGACAGAAGAATTTGATAGAATTATCAAATGCACTCAGCAAAAATTTTAGCACAATGAAATCAATTGCATTTCTGCTGCTTTGTCATTTATGATCATTTGTGGTAAATTGATAGTAAAAGAAATGGGGGAAAGGAATCAGAAAATCCTTTTACTTAGATATTAAAAATTTACATTTTTTTGCTGAAGAAAAACCTAATGAATTACTTATTTGTGCTAATATTTTTAATAGCTCAATATAACAAACAGGAAATTGAGCTATACATTAGTATAGTTTAATACATTGTTTAATATAATATAATGTATAATAATTACATATTAGTATAATTAAATACATTTAATACATTTAATACATGTAGTTTAATACAGCTTAATACATTGCCTGATCCATGAGAAAAGGAGGACATGAATTGCCATGTCTGTAACAGACCTTCATTTGTTCCCAAAGCTCTAACCCATTAATAGTTCCATGGAAATATGACTAGCAGGTCAGGACTGGAATGTCAGTGTAGGTTATCTGAAGGACACTAGGAACTGAGTAAAACAGTGATAAATAGGAAAGACAATGCTTCTTGCCCATGAGCCAAAGACAGTAGGCAGATCCTTGGAACACTGATAATTGACTGGAAAAGTGAGATAGTGATGCCAATGCTTATGTCATCTAAGCTAATAAACCATTATCAAGATAATTTGATATGGGTCACTTTGGAAGCCATTCAATATCACACTGCCAAAGAGACATGACTAGACTCCGTAATGTATAAAATTCTTTTTGGATTTGGAGACTGAATCAAGTGACTGTGCCTTACATAATACAGTAACTGACCAAGGAATGTTAAGGATGATAACTATTGTCTTTGTTATAGTCTAAGTTTGGGTACAAAGTATAATCCAGCAGTTGAGAAAATTCAACAAGTCCTGTTATATCACATATTTTATTTAGTAGGTGTCACCTTTTTAAAACAGGTTAAGACCCGTATCAATTGTCATAGCACAATTTAATTTGTAATGCAACAGATATATATCTCATTTCTCATTAAGGAGACAAATTCCAACTATTTCATTACACAAATAATTCTTACATGACATGTAATCATCTTACATGACATTTACAATCACTTATTCCTTTTGGTCATTAGTTTTAAAAGTGGCACTTGAAGTTTTATTTAGAGCAATAAGACAAGTGAAAGAGATATTCAAGACACAGATTGGAAAGGAAGAAGTCAAAGTATCATTATTTTCAGATGATATGACTCTATACATAAAACACCCTGAAAACTCATACAACTGATAAACACCTTCTGCAAAGTAACAGGATACAAAATTAACACATGGAATCATACATGCTAAGAAAGAATCCAGGGAAATAATCCCTTTCATCCTTGCTTAAAAAGCAATAAAGTAAGAGCTCCATAATAAAAATTTTAGTCATATTATTTTTATTGAATTTTTATGTGCTTCATAGATAATTTTTCAGTCAGTCTTAATTGTCATTATATTCACTTTTCCCTTGGTACTCCCAGTTTCATAACTTCTGTCTTTTGTACTAGAATCCATTATGCCAAATTATCCTCCCCACTCTCTCCTCAGTGCCTGCTCCTCCCCTGAGCTCTAGTTTGATATCCAGAGTCCTTTTTCTTTTTTATTTCTTTTTTATTTTTTTATTTTATATTTTTCCAAAATATGCATATCTACACTCCACACATAAGTCAAAATTGAAAATTCTGAAAATAAACTATAGGTTGATTCCTAAACACATTTAGAGATTCATATTTTAACAGTAAATTTGCATGCAGGTATAAAGTCATGTAACTTTACATTCTTTTTTGAGAATTTGACTACATATCTTCCATCTATATATGATAATTACAATGTTTGAGTATAAGTGATAGGATAATTCTAGAGCCCATTTATAGATTCACATTGTAATAGAACAGTTGTAAAAGCACAGTTGCCTTCAGATACAGTGAAATATAATAATAAAGTTGCTCAGTTTGCCTGCCAACTGAGGACTTGGTGTTAACATACACAAATGAGGGAAACCATTCATTTTTATTTCCCTCTGGGACTGCGTTACTTTACTTAATATAATTGCTTTGAGTTCCATCCATTTCCCAGCAAAGCTCATGATGTCATCTTTCTTTACTGCTGCATAGAACTCCATTGTGTAGTTGTAACACAATTTTTATCCAGTCATTAGTTGAGGGGATTTAGGTTGGTTCCAGCTCTGCTATTGTGAGGAGAGCTGCAATAAACATAGCTGTAGGTAGAAACATAACATTGTGGTAGGATGAGTCTCGTGGGTATATGCCCCGGAGTGGAATGGCTGGGTCAGTTGGTAGGCTCATTTTGAGTTTTTTAAGGGTTCTCCACATTGCTTTCCACAGTGGTTGTACCAGTTTACATTACCACCAGCAGTGGACGAGTGTTCCCCACAATCTCTCCAGCATTTTGTGTCTTTTGTTTTCTTGATCTTGGCTAGTCTTATTGGTGTGAGATGATACCTTACTGTGGTTTTAATTTGCATTTCCTTATTTATTAATGATGTTGAACACTTTTTAAGATGTTTCTCAGCCATCTTTACTTCCTTACTTGTGAAGTCTCTGTTCATCTCTATACTCTTATCTTTTGAGCAGGTCATTTGTTTTCTTACTTCTTCGTTTTTTAAGTAGCTTATATATTCTGGAAGTTAATGCTTTGTCTGATGCATCAGTGGTTAAGGTTTCCTCCCACAGAGTCCTTTTTTCTTTTTTTTAATTTTTAAAATTTATTTATTTATTTATTTATTTATTTATATGAATGCACTGTATGCATGTAGGTTTGTGCACCCGTGTCATGCAAGGCCGTGGAGGTCAGAAGAGGGTGTCGGATTCCCCTGGAAATGGAGTTCTCCTGGAATTGGAGTTACAGTCGGTTCTCAGCTGCCAGGTGGGTGCTGGGGATCAAACCCGGGTTCTCTGCAAGAGCAGTTGGTGCTCTTAACTGGGAGAACATCTCTCCAGCCCCAGAATCCTTTTTCTAAAGAAGGCCAGGCCTTCTTCACCTGACCACTGAGCATAGAAATTTGAAGAAGATATCAGAAAAATGAAACAGCTCCCATGTTTAAAGTTTGACAAAATTAATATTGTGGAATGGCCATCTTACCAAAAGCAAAACGGATTCAACACAACTCCAACTAAAATTCCAACACAATTCTACACAGAATTTCTTTAATTAAATTTTATTTGGAAACATACATATAAGCACAAATGAAAAGAAACAAGAACAAAATCAGGATAACCCTAATAATCCTGAACAATAGAAGAGTATGAAGTTTTAACATCACTAATTTCAAATTATAGTGGACAACTTTAGTAATAAAACCAACTTGGTATTAGCACAACAGAAAAAATTACCAATGGAGTATAGTTGAGGATATGAACCCCTCACACCACCTGACTTTTTACAAAGGTACCAAAAAGTATACATTGGAGAAAAGGCAGCATGTTCAAAAAATGGTGCATGTCAAACTGGATAACATATAAAAGAAGGAAATTAGATCCCTAATTTTCACAGTTCACACAAACCAACTTCAAGTAGATCAAAGATCTCCATATAACACCTGTGATGCCCTGAATCTGATAGAAGGAAAATGTCGAATACATTAGCATGCATAGGCACAGGAGAAACTTTCTGAACAGAAGTCTTATAAGGCAGTCTTTAAGTATAACAATTGACAAATGTACCACAAGAAGCTAAAGAGCTTCTGTACACAAAAGAGCCCCATTCTTATAAAAAACTTCAACAGCTATACTTCTAATGGAGTATTAATTCTAGAATATAAAATAATTTTAAAAAGCATAGAAAAATGACCAAATTAAAAATTGAGATAAGGAAAAGGAAGTAGACTCCTCTATCCTCCTTTATATCATGACCTTCTCTCTCTGTTCACTTGAAGCCTTTTTCCCATGGCCTCTTTTTAGTTTCAGGACCTCTATGGATTTTCCAGTTAAAACAGTCACATCTAAAATTTCAAATTGGCATTCATTTATGAGGGAGCATATACAATGTTTGCGTTTCTGAGTCTGAGTTATTGCACTCAGGATGATTATTTCCATTTACTTGTGAATTATTTTTTTTTAATTTTTAAATATTTTTATCGATGTTTATTTTTCCATTTCATACATCATTTCTAATTTAAATCCAGACTCATTTCCTCTTCCATCCCCACCCCCACTCCCTAGTCCAGAGTTTGCCATATATGTCCTGTATCCTCTTTTGAGTCTTTTCCAAGTTTTTCAAAACAGAGTTGGAGGAAACCTTCACTTATGATATATCTAACAAAGCAATAACTTCCAGAATATATAAACTACTCAGTAAAACAAAGAAGAAAAGAAATGATTCACTCAAAAGATGGAGTAAAGACCTGAGCAGAGACTTCACAAGCGAGGAAATAAAAATGGCTGTGAAATATCTTTAAAAAGTGTTCAACATCACTAACAGTTAAGTAAATGCAAAGTAAAACCACTTTAAGATAACTTCTCACACAGATAATACTGGCTAAGTTCAAGAAAACAAATTAATATCAAATGCTGGAGAGGTTGTGGTGAAAGGGGAACATTTATCCATTGTGGAAAGCAGTGTGGAGAACCCTTAAAAGACTCAAAATGCTCCTACTACCTGACCCAGTCATACTGCTACTAGATATATACCCATTAGAATCATCATACTGCAGAGATACATGTACGTCCATGTTTATTGCAGCTCTCCTCACAATAGTGAAGAGCTGGAACCAAACCAAGTGTTCTTCAAGTGATAAGTGGTTAAAGAAAATGTGGTACAGCTACACAATGGAATTCTATGCAGTAGTAAAGAAAAATGACATCATGAACTTTGCAGGTAAATGGATGGAATTAGAAGTTATTAGGTTAAGTGGAGTAATAGAGTCCCTCATTTGTGGATGCTAGCACCAAGTACCTAGTTTAAAGTAAACTGAGCAATGTTAATGTCATATTTCTCTTTATCTAATTTCATTTTTCTTAAATGGTGAGAAGTATTTCATTTTGAAAATATACTGTGCTGCACACAGATGAGCAATTGTCTTTGCAGTATGGTATAAAGTCCTTTTGGTATATGCCCAACAGTGTGCTGACTGGATCATTTGAGAGATCTATGTCTACCCTCCTGAGGAAAACATTTTCTCCTTTCTATAGTTGCTGCACCTGTTTATATTCCCCCAGTAGTAAAGCTTCCCCTTTCCCCATGTCTTTGCCAGCATTTGTGTTTGTGTGTGTGTGTGTATGTGTGTGTGTGTGTGTGTGTTTATGTGTGCTTGCGCACCTGTGAGTGTATGTGTGTGTTTGGTTCTAGGCATTCTGACTGGGTTAAGATGAAATAAAAGTACTTTTAATTTGTATTTATCTGAACAATAAATAAGTTAAATATTTAAAAAATACTATCAATTTGGGTTTTATTTTTCGATAATTCTCTGCCCAGTTACAATTTTTAATCGATTGTTTTTCTTTTGATTGTGCAGTTTTTAAATTTATTTTATGTGTATGAATGTATTGTTTGCATGTGTATAATTGCATCTGTGTTGTGTAAAGCCTGAGGAAGTCAGAAGAAGGCATCGGATCTCCTGGAATGGGAGTTTCAAATTAATATTAGCTGCCGTGTGTGTGTTTGCAGGGAATTAATTCCAGGTCTTCTGTAAGAAGAACTAGTACTCCTAACTGCTGAGGCATCTCTCAAGAACCTAATGTTCAGAGTTTTTTGGGTTTTTTTTTTTTTTGAGTTATTGTTATGTTCTAGATTCTAACCCTCTGTCAGACTGTTGGTAATTTTTTCTTCCATTTTGTTGGCTGCCTTTTCAATTGATTTATGGTATAATTTGTTGAACAGAAGCTTTTTAATTTCATTACGTTTAATTTGTTAGTGGTTGGTTTTAATGCCTCTGTTATTCCTGTACTGTGCAGAATGTCTTTACCTGCACCTTTGGGTTCCAGCGTAGTCCACACTTTCTCCTTTATTGGAGATGCAGGATATCCAATCTTGTGTTGAAGTGCTCCATCCATTTGTACATATAGAACATTTTTTTGTATAACAATAGGCCTTGTTATTCTGAAGAAAGCATCCATCTAGGCATATGTCTGTATGTTGTGAACAAGGCATACATAGAATCCTTCGGCAGAGTCAGAGTCAGAGTCACTTTACAGGAAATTAGTTTACTTGTACTACTATTGTTTGACACTATTCCTCGGGAGACATAAACAAACATACCCCTGATGGATGACAGACCCATATAAGGATAACACCAAACTCCAGTTTGTTGAGACAATGAGTTTTATTTGGTTATTTACAAACTATGAGTGAGGGAGTAGCTACAGTAGCATAAAGGACTCAAATACAGCAGTATCATCAAAAGCACACAACAGTATCAGTGACAGCTCATGAAAGCAGGAAACCTGGAGGGAATAGGTCATCCTGTGGCCAGCTCTGTAAAATGGAGACTGTGTTTTCCAGGTAGCTTAGTTGGTCTGAACTGGTCCAGGCAGCTCAGATGGTTTCTATAAAGAATGGCATGTTTCAGCATCCTTAGAATATCCTATGATCTAAAGATATTTCCTCTTTTATGGAATGTCTTTTCTCAGAGGAAATTGCTGCAGAAGTAGTTGTATGCACTCTAAATTTTAAATATCATTTCCATTGTTTTTTGTGCTCAGATATGATTTATACTTGAAATTACTGTCTTGACAAATTGATCTTTTGATACATTATTTTCATTCGTTACAACTTCTTAAGTCAATATCTGTTTTGTACTTCAGCATTTGGAAAATATTGAAGGAATAAAAGTTTCTTTAATATAAATTTTAATATTTTATTGGACTTTTATATTTAAGCCAACCTGTGTAAATGTTGTTAATTGAAAAATTAACCTTTTCCTGTGCTCAAGAGAATAACAGACAGTGACTTCTCTTATACTGAACATAATTTCATTAGTGATAAATGGTGTTTACTACAAGTTACTAGTTGGCAATTTGATTAGTTAATGATTACCTAGAGAACTAGTAAAGGATATTTTTGTAGGTATGTCTTTAAGGCTGTACCCAGAAAAGGTTGGAATCATTTGGTATAGTCTCTACTCACTGTGTAAATTGATCAGTAGAAGAAGTAAAGAGAGATCAGAAATAGAGACAAAAAGTATATCATTGGAACAAAGATATTCTCCTTTTGTGTCCCTTGGACATCAGAAATTCTGATTTACAGATATGGGGCCAAAGACAACATACAGGTTTACTCCATATTCCTCTAACTTTTTAAGCCACAGGCCTTAAACTGTGAATGGTATTATGGGCATTTTGGATTACAGATATTAAGGAAGCTGAGCCAGGGTACCAACATCCCAGGGTCTCCAATCTGTATAATACAATAACCTACTCTTTGTATTAGTTACTTTTCTGTAGCTCTGATAAAAACACTGATCAAAGCAATTTACAGAAGAAAGAGTACATTTAGCTTATGGATCCAAAAGGGCAAAAGTCCATCATAGCCAGAGGTACAGCAGCAAATGTGTCTGGAGTGAGAAGTTGAGCTCTCACATTTTCAAGCAGGCACAGCATGCAGAGTGTGACAGAATTATGGCATGTTTTAAGAACTCTCTAATTCCAACCTCATTGACTGGTTTCCTCCAACAAGGCCACACCTCCTAAAAGCTCCCAAAACAGAGTTACCATCTAAAGACAAAAGGTCCAAATACGTGAGGCATATGGGGTACATTCTCACTCAAACCACCACATAATTATTTCCTTTCATTCTCTACTTCTCTCTCTCTTTCTGTGTCTTTCTGTCTCTCTCATACTTGCTCTCACTCTCTATCTCTACCTATTGTTCTCTTTTTCCCTCAGCCTACATATAATTATGTGTCTATCATCTTTCTATAGCTTTTTTATCAATCTCTCTAAATATCCCTTACTAATTAATGTATAGCATATCTAATATCTCTTTAAATCTTTTTTTTTTTTTTTTGAGATAGGGTCTCCCTGTAGCCCCAGTTGCTCTGGGACTCTCTCTGTAGACCAGGCTGGCCTTGAATTCTCAGAAATCTCCTGCCTCTGCCTCCTGAGTGCTGGGATTAAAGACATGTACCACCATGGCCAGGTAAATTATTGTGTTAATGTATTTGAATGTTTTGCCTGTGTGCATGCAAGTGCTCTATATGCATGCAATGCACACAGAGGTCATAAGAGGGCTTTGGGTCCCTGAATCTGGAGTTATAGAGAGGTGTCAGCTACACTGTGGGTGCTGGGAACAAAGCCTGGGTCTTCTACAAGAATAGCAAGTATTCAGGGCTGGAGAGATACCTAGTGGTTAAGAGCATCAACTGCTCTTGCAGAGGACCCGGGTTCGATCTCCAGCACCCACATGGCGTCTGAGAACCATCTGTAACTCCAGTTCCAGGAGAACACCAGTTCCAGGGAAATCCGAGACCCTCTTCTGACCTGCGGCATTGCACGACACCAGTGCACAAACCTACATGCAGACAATACATTCATACACATACAAAAATAAATAAAAGTAAAAAAAAAAAAAAGAATAGCAAGTATTCTTAACAGTATGCAATCTCCCCAGCCCCAGGTAGCATATCTCTTTTATTACAAAGTTCACCTCGTTATCAGGAGGAATTAATATGAATATATTTTTAAATACTTTACTTCTCTTTTCCTCACTCTGTGATTGATTTATTATGTGTATTTTTGGCAATATGTTTTTTAAATTTATAATCAACATCATCCATTGGATAAAATGCATATAAAATCAGCTCATTATGGAAATGAGAGCCTGAAATTATTTAAAAATACTTTATATCTTGTATATCTTCAAGATTTTTGTTATTTTTAACCTCATTGTACTTTAAGAGTGGCTTATAGGTAGTCACTAAGATTGCTGTCCTTCGAAAAACAAAGTTTCAACTATTTTCATTTTAGGATGATTTTGGTTAGATATCAATACAACATACTATTATTCAAAACATGTCCACTGTTCTACGGTGCAAGGCCCAACTTTTAAAACTCTGCCTACTAGGTTTCACATCATCCTTTGCGATATATTGCTTATTGCAAAATATAGTTCTGATACTTGATAACCATTTCATTCAAGCACAGTTTCAGGTTAAGCTAGAGATTCTCCTCAGGGATAAACAACTTATTTTACATTCTTCAGATTCTTATTTCAGTTCCCAGGATACAGGTAAAAAGTAAATAAATAAATTAAATAAATAAATAAATAAATAAAGATTTATCTCATCCACCAATACAGATTTGAACTTCTACTTTTAATCAATGCTACAAATATACAAAAAATCCATAAAACAAAATAAAGATGAAATCTGTTGCAATTTAAAGGTGTTTTGATTTTATAACTAGAAACATTTCTGCCTATAATTTTTTTATCTTCCTTGGCTTCTTTAATATATCAAATACACTCTAAAGATATAAAATAAATCAACTACTTCAGCTAATATTGTCACTCATGCATCTGACTGACACATGCTGAAAAGATGACAACATGAACAGTGAATTATGTAGATAGCAAGACATTTTAGCATGCAACTTCTGTATGCAAACTGCAGCCCACACATTGCTAAATCAAAATTCTAGTTTGGACTACTGGAAGGGCTTAAGGACACAACTATTTATTGTTCTAACAAATACTTAATCTTCTTGGCATGATTGTCTTGGCAAAACTTATATTTGCAGTAGTAGTTTTCATTATTCAAGGGCTTCTGCATTTCCTAGAATATGGAATTTTAGAGGTCCTTGACTCTGGCATTATGCTTTTTTTGCTTAATTTCAACTTTAATATATAAGCATTAAATGATTGTACAATCTATTCTGTATTAGAAATCTATGCTACCAACTTATTATTGTTTGTTTATCATTTATGTTTCAGACAATGGTTAATAAAGTGAAATTTAATACCAGCTGTCATGTATGAAAATGGTAGAAAAATTGTTCTGACATTGTTTATAGAGGCCACACTGGAAAAAGGCAGCCATTGAATGAAGTCAACAGGTGGGGTTCCCATAAATAAAGACTAATGTCTTTGTGAGAACAGGGAAAATAATTGACATATACCCCAAATCCTATTCCCGGACATGTATTGCTGTGTCCCATCTTGGGAATCCACCATCAAAGAGCCTACTGCTCTTTATGTCCCCTTGACCTTGGATTCCTTGAACTGTGAGGTGAGAGTATACCTGCTTAGGAAAAGTAACTTGCTCAGGTGTTTTATCAAAGTAATGCAAAGTGAGCTAAAATATCAGTTAATGTAGATTTTCTATTAATTTATATTTAATAGAAATATATATATTATATATATATATTTATATAGCATACCATCTCAAAATGTTTTTTCGTGTGTGTGTGTGTGTGTGTGTGTGTGTGTGTGTGTGTCTGTGTCTGTGTCTGTGTCTATGACTGTGTCTGTGTCTGTGTCTGTATAGAAAGATCACTTAACATTTTCTTCTCTGTTTTTGGAATTCACTTTTATACCTGTTCTTTTGTACACATTTCTTCCTTGTCTTCCTTTTCTCTCATATTTTTGTTTTCTGCCTCTGTAGTCACAGATTTGTGATTTTTCTACTCATTATTATACACAATGTTAAGTTTCTACCACATATCTAAGGAATATTATTTCTTCTTAATTTAAATACTCGGAGCATTACACATTTAATTTAATAGGAAATTGATGTTTGTTTTCCTGTGATTATTGCTATACTAGAGATAAGGTTCAGGCCTAACATGTTAAACAATCATATTAGTACAATGCTAAATCCTTAGCTTCTCAATTTTCTTCAATAAATATAATGAAAATTATCATGGTGACCTAAATTATTTTGCCCTCCTTCATGAGTGCTGTGCTCTGCTTTCTTCTTTGCTTTTTTTTACTATGGTGTAATCATGTCTCAACTCACTGTCTTGTTTCTAATTTTGTTGACTTTTCCTGTATACCCTCACCAAATATCCTGTACTCCCTTATAGTACTGCCTTTTTGTTTCATGACTTATTTCATAAAGTTGAGCTTGAAAGTTTAAAATATTTTAAATTTTTTTTCAGTTCTCCACAGTGTTCATTTCTCATGAACCACAAGACAAAGAACAATCTTTATGAGGATTACTTTACTTTAAACATTGTGTTCATGAGGACTATCATGAGGACTATCTTAACATAGATATTAGGTACTTCATGACGGAGATCTTATTCTAGATGTTTGCAATTTAGTTTTCCATAATAATTATATAAGGATCAATATCTTAGCATAGATACTAAAAAAGACAATATAATTAAAAAACAATTATAAATTCATTAAATATTCATTTTATAAGGCTTTTATAAACTATGTGGAGTTAGTCTTTAATATAACAGAATAAAATTAATTAAAAGATATGAAATATTCTGAACTACTGGATATAAGTGTAGCTACAAGTTTAAAAGTAAATAGGGAAAATCACCCAAATAAGTATATGGAAAAACCCAAAGGAAATTTATTTGATAGCACTTACTACTTTTATGGTGTTAGAGATGCCATGTCTTTTGTGAGTAAAGTTTTGACTTCCAATTCATATATTAAAATTCAAAATTGTTGTATCTCAACAAGTGTTCTTATTTGTAAGTAGGCTATTTCAGACATACATAATTAAGACAAGATGAAGCAATTAGGGTGATGGTTAGCCTTGTGTAAATGGAAAATGCAGACAGGTGGTTAAATAGATACAACATTAACTGAAGACTAGCAGGAGGTAAGCTGACACTGCTAATCTCAGAATCTCTGGAGAGAAGCCTAAAAAGGATACTTCTCTATAACGTCCAGTGTGAGTAAGGCTTTGCAGATCTCATGTCAGCCTTCTAAGTAGGTAACAAAATGAATGTCTGATATTCTAAGCCACTCAGTATGTGGGACTTCTTTTATAACAGCCTTTTAACTAACATATTTTTTCTTATACTCATGGGATATTGTTCTGGTAACTCCTAATTCTCATGTCTTAATTATGTAATATTTTTATTATAAATAAAATCTTAATTAGTGTAATCAGTCCATGCTCTAGCATCTGCATCACTTCTCTATCATCATTATCGAGTCATAGTGCATGTGTCCTTTATTTCTTCTGCACTTATGCTTGTTGGTCTTATTGCTTACTACTTATCTTTCTCCTTGGAATGATTGCCATCATCGCCACCAACATCACATCACTTCCAAGCCTTTTCCAACCTAATCACTGTCATCAGAATCACCACGATCACCAAAATTACTGCTCATACCAATATTTGTCTTTAAGTCAATTTTATTTCTCCTGCCATATTGTCTTTATAATTGCCTATTTCAATTGTCAAATAATTTTCATGGAGCATGCACAAATGAAGAAAATTGTAATTTCATGAATGGTTTGAAGTGGAAAAATGAATTATTTTAAATATGTGGGGCTTGGATACATATTTATGAATGAGAATAAAAATGTTCTTTGCACAAAGAAATATTCTAACCAACTTTCGTTCTATCTTTTATGTCTCTCATTATATGAATATATGCATTCTTTGAATTCTAAGAGACATTATTGATTCTAAGTTTATAACACTTTTCTCACATTCTCAAATGTGTTAATATAACTAAATTTCATTCTGTTAACTATAAAAACAGTATAATAACATGTTTTCTTCATCAGAATATTATACCAGTAACTTTTACTGTAATATTGATTATCTACTCACAAAGGGAAATTATCTGAAATAAAACATCCCAAAACACTGATAAAATAGAAGAATAACTTGGCTGTGAACTAGAAAGATATGGGCTGAGATTCCATTTCACCAGCTTGAGATACTTGACTTGGCATAATTATCTTAGGAAAAATAAAAAAATCGAATGCAGTGCCTACACCATAATTATTTTATAATATATGCTATCTATAGTAATTAACAAGAATTATACACAAAAATGCTTTGTATTCAAAGTCCCATGGGCATTGTATCCATGGAAGCATTTCAACTGATAAAAGTCTTAATTCATAAAATTAAATTGGTGATTTATCTTACTCACAAAATAGTACAAAGGAACCCAGGTTTCTCTGTTAATATATGACTTCCATAACTCAATGAACTAAAAAGCAGAACTTTAAAAAAATATTTTATTTGTTTTCATATGTGTATGAATGTACTGTCTGCATGCAGGTTTGTGCACCCGTGTCGTGCAATGCCGCGGAGGTCAGAAGAGGGTGTCAGATTCACCTGGAACTGGAGTTAAAGACGGTTTTCAGCCGTCATGTGGGCGCTGGGGATCGAACCTGGGTCCTCTGCAAGAACAGTCGGCGGGCGCTCTTAACCGCTAGACCATCTCTCCAGCCCCAGCAGAACTTTATAACTCAAACAATGAGTTTCTAATAGAGTCACCTTAAAAGATTATTTTTTTGTTCCAGCTTCTACTTTTACTGAATATGATCGAAAACAAACAAACAAACAAACAAACAAACAAACAAACTCCATGGCCAACAATTCAATAGCAGTATATAGAATTGTAAGAATATTATTTAGGTTTGGAGAGATGGCCAGTGGTTAAAAACACAGATTACTCTTTCAGAAATCTTGGGTTCAGTTTCCAGCATGCACATGATGGCTAACAACCATCGGTAACTTCACTTCCAGGACATCCAGCACTCTTTCTGACCTCCAAGTACACTGCCAAACATGGACACATTTACACACATGCAGGCAATATACAGATAAAAGGAAAGAATGAAGAATATTTTTTATTGTGGTTGGAGAGATTTCTTAGCGGTTAAGAGCAGTGGCTTCTCTTGCAGAAGAGTGGGGCTTTGCTCACAGCACCCACATGGCAGCTAACAACCATCAGTAACCCCAGTTCCAGTGGATCCCATGCCCTCTTCTGACCTCCTTGGGCATTGCATGACATGGGTACACTTACATGCAGGCATGCAATATACTCACACACATAAAATTAAATAATAAATAAAGTAAAATGAATATCCTTTTCATGATAGACATATACTAAGTAATTAAAAATGCAAAAATCTCTACATGTCACTCTTTTAGTTGTCAATTTAAAACATGTGAATTGTTACATTTGAGTACTGAAGATATACAAGCAATTGTTTTACTTAATTACTATTTTTCTCTCCTACAGGGCATAATTTTAAAGAATAAGGAAAACTGATTTTCTTTATTTTTCACATCTACAGGATTAGACTGATTTTCTACTTCTATATATACTGCACACTGATAAATACTGTTTATGCATTTTTAATCGTATGAGTTGACTTTTTTATTAAGCTTTTGTAATTTCACAGCACAGTTCCCAATTAAGTTTAAATCCACTCCGCCATCGATCATCCTCCAACCTTCCACCAATCCTCATGTATTGCACCATATATGGTAAGGCTTATCCAGTCAAGTCAAGCATTTGCACCCAGATGTCCTTAAGTGAAAATTCATCCACTGCAGTCTAGTCAGCATATCTAGAGATGGTAAGTAAGATATACTCTTGCTCACCTGGTAGCAATCAGTCCTTGATATTTCACACTCTAGGGCTGGCTCACCATCCATTTCTCTGCTCCCCTCTGGGTCTTTGTGTAGTTGAGTTGGCATGGGTCCTGTGCTCTGTGCAAACATCACCCAAAATTCACATGTGCAAGCTTCTGTTGGCCTGAAATTCTCTCTCCCTTGTGGTCATGAACCTGGTCCATAAAATCTTTTCCCCTTCTCTTCTACAATGGTCCCTGAGCCATGGGTGGGTGAAGTTCAATAGAAGAATCCCACCCATAGATACACTTGCAGTCTTTTTTCTCTAAAACTTGGCCAGATGGGGCCTTCTGTGTGTATCATATTCTGCTGTGTAAGGAAGCTTCACTGGTGAGTGTTAAGAGAAGTGTTAATTTTTCTATCTACCCGTTGCTCTGCTATGTTCTATGAGAATAAGTTGCGGAGTTTCAACTGCAGATGCATCACTCAGGACTGGGCATTTCTTGGTCCTGTATATTTTCTATGTCTAACCAGTGGTGGACATCTGTTGACATAAGAAGCTTCTGATGAATGGCATGATATGCTTGTCTGTAAAAAATAAAGATCATGTTTGCTTTATGAGGTAGATTATATATATAATTATATATATATATATAGTTTTAGAGATATGACAGAGGTAGAGTTTTCTCTAATATCTATGTCCTCTCCAGCCATATGTATTTGGCTATATTTACAGTGCCACACATCAGTTCACTCCCGTGAGAGTGTTTTATGTCCAATTTTGTAGGTGTTGATCAGCTCCACCACAACCCCTAACCCTAGATAACAGTGCTACCAGCCACAAATAGGGTAGTTTGTGCTGCTGTTTGTTATGGTTATTAGTGTTGGGATGGATGCCTTGTTGATCTTCTCACTTGCAGTTCAAATGTTATCATCTAGGATTATAAGAGCTAAATTTTAGTTTGAAGGTTTCCAGGTCAGGTCCTATTCCACTGCTCCAACTCTGTTGCTCCAACAGAGTTGGAGTTGCTCCAAGTCCTTTGTCTGAAGCACATCCTCTTTTCAGCAGTAGAGTCTTATCTAGTAGTTCTGAGAGCTAACAAAAATCTTTAGCAATTGCCTGTGATATTTGAGCCACCCTCAGTGATCAACCAAAGAGAAGTATCCTGCATTATTCTTTTTGCTCAGAATAATTTCGGATATCCAGGGTTTTTTGTTTGAGATTAATTTTTTGATAACTTTTTATACCTCTGTAAAAAATGTTGTAGGTATTTTCATTGGCATTGCATTGAAACTATACAATACTTTTGGAAAGATGGTTATTATCACAAAATTGATTCCAGCAACTAGTATGGTTGGTTTTTCCATCTATCTTTTCTTCTATGTTTTCTTCTATCTTTTCCTTTAATGTTTCAAATTTTTTCTTCTATCTTTTCCTTTAATGTTTCAAATTTTCATTCTAGAGATCATTAATGATTTTGGTTAGGTTTATTTCTATTTAATTTTAATTATTTTATTTATCTTTTATTGAAATTTTGTGAATTTCATACAAAATTATCCAATCAAATCTAGACCCATTTATCCTTCTTTGCCCCCAACCCTGCCAGAGCCCATGCATTCTGCCATACATGTCTTACATCTTTTTCTCAGTCTTTTTTAAATTTTTCCATGCAGAAGCTTATTGTCATGGGTAGAATTTTACTATTAGTCAGTTCTTTTATCCAGTCTTTTTTGTTGTTGTTGTTCCTTCCAATTTGTATCACTCCAAAATAAAAAACATATACATGCCACACATATACAAAATTTATGACGTCTGAAAATAAACTATAGGTTAATTCCAAAACATGTTTAGGGATACATATTTTACCAGTAGTGTTGTATGCAGGTAAAGAATATTACTTTACATTCCTATTATATAGCAAGTTGATGAGTAACATCATCATCATCAGGTATTACATTTACTAAAAAAAGAAGGGAAAGAATTATTCAATTTGCCTTACAAATAGAGATTTAGTAGTAGGATTCACAAATCACGGAAACCATAAATCATTCACTTTTCTGGGACTGTGCTACTTCACTTAGCATAATGCTTTCTAGTTCCATCCATTTACCTGCAGAGTTCATGATGTTGTCTCTCTTTACCACTGAGTAGAATTCCATTGTGTAGATATACCACATTTTCTTTATCCACTCTTTGGTTGAGGGGCACTTGGATTGCTTCCAGCTCTTTGCTATTGTGAAGAGAGTTGCATTAAATATGTATGTGCATGTATCTCTGTGTTAGGATGCATTTTGTGGGTAAATGCCCAGCAGTGGTATGACTAGGTCAGGTATTAGGTTCATTTTGAGTCTTTTAAGAGTTTTCCACACTGCTTTCCTTAGGAGTTGCAGGAGTTGGCATTCCCATCAGCAGTTGACGAATGTCCCTCTTTCCCCACAACTTCACCAACATTTGGTATTCTTAGCTTTCTTGATCTTATCCAATCTGACCATAGTAAGATGAAATCTTAAAGTGTTTTTTTTAATTCATTAATTATTAGTGATATTGAACACTTTTTAAGATGCTTCTCAACCATCTTTACTTCTTCATTTGTGAAGTCTCTGTTCAGCTCTTTACTCCATCTTCTGAGTGGGTCATTTGTTTCCTTGCTCCTTTGTTTTTTGAGTTTATATACTCTGGTGTTAATGTTCTGTCAGATGTATCAGTGATGAAGTTTTCCTCCCACTCTATGGATTTTCTCATCACTTCTTTGTTTCTTTTGCTGTAGAGAAGCTTCTAAGCTTAGGAAGCTACCACTTGTCAATTGTTAATATTGTTTCCTGCACAGTTGCTGTCTGCTTTAGAAAGTCTTTCCTATGCCTATGTCTTATAGGTTGTTGCTGATGTTTTCTTCTATCATTTTCAGAGTTTCAGGTTTCACGTCGAGGTCTTTGATCCATTGGAAGTTGATTTTTGTACTGAGTGAGTGGTAGGGATTTAGTTTTATTCTTCTACAATTGGTGATCCTGTTTTGCCAACACCATTTGCTGAGGATGCTATCTTTCCTGCATTGAGTTTTCTTAGCCCCTTTGTCAAACATCAGGTGGCTATAATTGCATGAGCTCATGTTTGGAGCTTCAATATTGTTCCATTGGTCAACAGGTCTATTTTTATGCCAATACCAGGATATTTTTGAGTATAGCCCTGTAATATAGTTTGAAGTCTGGCATAGTAATCTCCCACTGCATTGCTATTTTTCTCAGTGTTGCTTTGGCTATCCGGGGTCGTTTGTTTTTCCATATGAATTTTAGGTTGTTTTCCTATGTCTGTGAAGAAGTTCATGAGTTTTATTTGGGATTGCAATGAATCAGTGTATTACATTTTGCAAGATGGTCATTTTTACTATATTAATCCTTCCAACCCATGAGCATAGGAGGTCCTTTCATTTGCTGGTGTCTTCTTCACTCTCTTTCATCAGTGATTTAAAATTTTCATTGTAGAGATTTTTTAGTGTCCTTTTTCAGGTTTGTTTTGAATACTTTGAGTAATAATGGTTGTAGGTACTCTTTAAATACCTTATAGAATTCTGCCATAAATCCCTCTGAGCCTGGGCTTTTTAGAGTTGAGAGTATTTCCATGACTATCAATTTCCTCATATATTATGGGTTTGTTTAAACTGTCAATCTTCTCCTGGTTAAGATTTCATGAATTCCATGATTTCAGATATTCATCCATTTGCCTAAGGTTTTAAAATTTGGTAGAGTAAAAGTTTTTAAAGCATCCCTGTATGACTGTCTGGATCTTTTCATTATCTGTTGTGATGTTTCCCTTTTCATTTCTAATTTTATTGGTTTGGAGTTGCTCTTTCTTTTGGCCAACTTTGCTAGAGCTCTATCTTGTTTATCCTTTCATAGGATCAGCTCTTGGATTNTATACTCCCACCAGCAGTGGATGAGTGTTCCCCTTTCCTCACAACCTCTCCAGCATTTGGTGTCTTTTGTTTTCTTGATCTTGACTAGTCTTATTGGAGTGAGATGATACGTTAGTTTGGTTTTAATTTGCGTTTCTTTATTTATTAATGATGTTGAACACTTTTTAAGATGTTTCTCAGCCATCTTTACTTCCTTACTGGTGAAGTCTCTGTTCATCTCTTTACTCCATCTTTTGAGTAGGTCATTTGTTTTCTTAATTCTTTGTTTTTTAAGTAGTTTATATATTTTTGTACAGCTAAAGAAACAATCAAGGAACTAAAGAGAAAACCCACAGAGTGGGAGAAAACCTTTACCACTGATACATCTGACAGAGAATTAATATCCAGAATATATAAACTACTTTAAAAAACAACGAAGTAAGAAATCAAATGACCTACTTAAAAGATAGAGTATTTTTTTATCCATTGGTTTTCTGAACATGTATTCTTTTATATTGTTTATCCTGTGAATGATTTTTTATTTCTCCCTTAACTATAATTGACATTTTTGCTGGGTAAAGTAGCCTGGGTTGGCATCTATAGTCATGTAGTACTAGAAATGTTTTGCTCCATGTTTTTCTGGCTATCATCGTTTGCATTGAAATGTTAACTCTAATGTTTTTCCCTTTATATATAACCTTGTTTTCTCTTTAGGCTGTCAGTATCCAATCTTTATTTTCATTACTTAGCATTTTTACTATGATATGGTGTGGGGGATTTCTTTTCTGGTCTTGTGTATTTGGTGTTCTATGTACTTATTGTATTTGTGTGGGTATATCTTCTTTTTCAATTTGGGGATATTTTCTTCTATAATTCTGTTGAAAATCTGGTCCATACAGTTTTCCTGGGATTCTTCTCCTTCCTCTGTACCTATGATGCAGAGGTTTGGTCTTTTCATGATATCCTACATTTCCTGATTATTCCATTCTTGTGTTGTTTTTAATGTTTCTTAATCTTTGCTTGAGCACTCCAGTTCTTCCATGTTATCTTACAGTCTTGATATTCTATTTTCTGCCTTATCCATTCTGATACTGAGTCTTTCTCCTGTCCTTTCCTGTTCCACTGAATGTGTGTTCCATTTCCTTTTTTCATTTCATCCTGAGATTTTTTCAGTATTTCCACTTTCTTTCAAGGTTTGTCATTCTCACCTTCTAGTAGTTTGATTCATTTTTCTGTGTGTTCACTTTCCTTATTCATTTTAGCATGAGCTTTTTTCAGTATTTCAATTTCCTTCTAGTGTTCATTATTCTCTCCCTCTAGTTTTCTGATTCATTTGCCTGAATGTTCTTTATATTCCTTGATTGCTTTGGGTTCTTTGTGTATGTCTATGTAGTTATTTTAAGATCTGTGTCCTGGGTTCCCTCCTGGGAATTCTCATTGTAGGAGTCTTCTATAAGACTGGCAGAATTTGGTTCAGATTTATTATTTTATTTTCCCATGTTATAATTTTTTTCTGTGCTCCAAATCTGGATTTGTTTTGTTGTTCACATTCTGTTATGAAACTCAAGTGTTTCTTCCTTAAGTTGAAGGCTGACTTTTGTTTTGTTTTGTTTTGTTTTGTTTTGTTTTGTTTTTTTCAGATGCATTTGTTGTCTTCTTATTAGTTATGAAAGCCTGGTTGGTCTGTCTAGGTTTCACATTTTCACTTTTGGTTTTGTACTGGCAGGACCAGCCAGTTCTTGCCCTTCTATTCAGGAATTCCAGGAGAGGTAACAATCAGGTTGGCTGGAACCTTACACCCCTTAATGTGAGTATGCTGGTTCCCCAGGGCTGGCTGTAGGGGCCTGTAAGCCCAGGCCTTTCTGCAGTATGGTCTCTGAGCACCACCTCGTTCAGCTTGCCTACATGGGCCTGCCTGGGCCAGGCCTCACCTCCAGGTGCTCTTGCTTACTTCAGCCTGCCTACATGAGCCTATCTGGGCCAGGCCTCCCCTCTGGATGGTCTCAGAGAACACTTTGCTTCAGCTTGCTTGGGAAGGGCCTCTGTACTGGGTGATCTGGGGCCATGGCATCACTGGAATAAAGCCTACCTTATCATAGTGAATGATATTTTTGATGTGCATCTCTATGCAGTTTGTGAGTACTTTGTTGAGTATCTTGGCATCCATGTTCATTAAAGATATGGGCCTATACTTTGCTTTTTGTTGTATCTTTACTTTATTTTGGTATTAGACTGATGCTGGCTTCAGAGAAGGAGATTGGAGCACTTCTGACTGTTGCTCTTCTTTGAACGTCTTCTTGAATTCTGTAAACCCATCTCAGCCTGGTTTTTGTGACTTTTCAATTTCCTCTTTGTTAAGGATCTGATTAAGCTGTTGACCTCTTCTTGGTTTATCTTTGGTAGTGTCCATGATCCTAAATATTCATCCACTTCATTTAGGTTTTCAAATTCAATGCAGTATAGATGTTTAAAGTATTTCCATACAACATTCTGGATTGTATGTGTGTGTGTGTGTGTGTGTGTGTGTGTGTGTATGTGTGTGTGTGTGTATGTTGTGACGTTTCCCATTTCATTTCTGATATTGTTAATTTGGATTTGCTCCTTTTCTTTCTTTTTGTTTTAGCTGTTTAGCCAACGGTCTGTCTGTCTTGTTTAACCTTTCAAAAAAACCAGTATAAAGATTCATTGATTTTTTGTCTTATTTTCTTAGTTTCAATTTCATTAATTCTACTCATCTGTTTTTCGTTATTTCCTTGCTCATCCACTAGTGTTTGGGATTCATATTGTTCTTTGTACTTTCAGAGTCTTTGAGTGTGCCTGCTAATCTTTTACATGTTAGCATCTTCAGATTTTTTTTAATTAGCTTTTTATTGATGCTTTGTGAAAATTTATGTATTTCATACATTTTTTTTCCAATTCTTAGTTCAGGCTTATTTCCCTTTCCCTCCCCCCCCACCCCCACCCCATCCCAGATCATGCATTCTGCCATAACTGTCCTTGCATCTTTCTCTCAGTTTTTTTTTTTCGATTTTTTAGCTATAGTTGATAATCCATGAGTACAAGGCATCTATCATGCAAAACCTATCTTCGGGCTGTTGTGCCCAAACACCTACAGCCCCACCATCCAGTGGCGGGGTGACACAGAGTTGTTTGTTCAATCAAGTTGATCAAATGAGTGTCCAGACCTCATATGCGTAGTTTCATCATTCACCCAATCGCAGCCTTACATTCTACCACACGCACCCCCCTCTTCCGCAGTTGTTCCCTAGGCTTAGAAAAGGGGCCAAGGTGGATGAGAGGTACAACAGTCCTCACTCTCTCTGGAGTGTTGACTTGGACTCTGGTCAATTCGGCTGTTTCCTTTCATGGCTGACAGTTTGTGCCAGAATAAACCTTCGATCCTACTAATGAAGAACAAGCAATTAGATATATAGGTTATTTAAGCAGCACTAATAATTATGGGTTAAGGTTACTTTAGCATCGACACATGTTTGGATATGTTTATCCATGAATTACAATTTTCCCCCCTGTTAAATATGACAGGGTCTTACTGTGGCTTGTAACATCTCCTAACCTGTATGAGGATGTAAGTTGTGGCATTTCAGCCATGGTTATTTCTCCAAGGGGAGAACCAATAGCCAATTAGGATTTGGGATATACAGGCACTTGGTCCTCTTGCTGCACAGTATTCCAGGGCAGCGTGACGTTTGTAGCTGGTGCTGCGGTGGAGTCATGCTTGGACTCAGGGAGACCATATTTGTTTTATTTTTTAGTGGCCTTTTGGTAACACTCTCTGGCATTCCAGAGGCCCATCTGTACACTGCATGTGTAGTCTCAATACATCCCTCCCATAGTAACGTCTGGTCTTCGGCAGCAGGTTCTTATTTCCTCTCCTCCTGTAGGTATCGCAACTTAGAGGCAAGGAGCCTTTTTTTTTTTTTTTTTCTGGTTTTTTTTTTTAAATTTTAGTTTTTATTGATGCTTTGTGCATTTCATACATTTTTTCCAATTCAGTTCAGGCTTATTTCCCTTTCCTTTCCCCCCACCCCCACCCCATCCCAGGATCATGCATTCGCCATAACTGTCCTTGCATCTTCTCTCAGTTTGTTTTTTCATTTTTAGCTATAAGTGATAATCCAAGAGTACAAGCATCCTTCAGCAAAACCTATCTGCAGGCGTTTTGCCCAAACACCTACAGCCCCACCATCCAGTGGGGGGTGACAGGTTGTTTGTTCAATTCAAGTTGATCAAATGAGAGTCCAGACTATACCTTGCTCTAGATTCACCATTCACCCCAATTGCAGCCCTTACATTCTACCACGCCCCCTCTTCGCAGGTTGTTCCCTAGGCTTAGGAAAAAGGCACAGGTGGATGAGAGGGTAAAACAAGTTCCACTCTCTCTGGAGCTGTTGACTTGGACTTCTGGTCGAATTCTGGCTGTTTCCTTTCATGGGGCTGACAGTTTGTCCAAGGAATAACCTTTCGATCCTACTAATGAAGCACAAGCAATTAGATATATAGGTATTTAAGCAGCACTAATAGTTATGGTAGGTTACTTTGGCATAGACACATATGTTTGGATGATATGTTAATTCATGAATTACATTTTTACCCCCTGATAAATATAACAGGGTCTTACTGTGGCTTATGACATCTCCTAACCTGTAGAGGATGTAGGCTTGTGGCATCAGCCATGGGTTATTCCTCCAAGGAGAGAGCCAACAGCCAATTAGATTTGGGATATACAGGCACATGGCTGCCTCTGCTGCACAGTATTTCCAGGCAGGTGAAGTGTAGCTGGTGCTGATGGTGGAGTCTTGCTTGACTCAGGGAGACCCGTATTTGCTTTATTGGTTTAGTGGCCTTTGGGAACACTCTCTGGCATTCCAGAGGCCATCTGTACCCTTGCATGTGCGGTCTCAATACATCCCTCCCATGTTAACGTCAGGTCTTCGGCAGCAGGGTCTTATCGCCTCTCCTCCTGCAGGTATCCCAACTTAGGGGCAAGGAGCCCTTACCTTTTGTGGGGCCTTGGATCCCCTGGCCAACATCCCCCTGGTAGAACAATCCATTGCTGATGTCAGAGCTCCTGCATTAATATACTTTGCCTAAGTGCATAGCCCAAGGACTTTAGTATTATATTTGGTTCTGAACAGAGTATAATCCTTTTCACAGTTCTTATGTCTATTAGTCAATTAAAGAAGGCATTTTTACCGGTTTTATAAGAGATTACCTCTATAATAGTTGTCTCCAATTTACAGTTGGAAAATGACATCATCATCGTCATATTTCTCCTTGTTCTATGGGGGGGGAGGCAAGAAAGTCATATCAAAACCTTTGTTGCACCTAGAAGGTATAAGTTTCATTAGGACTCATTATAGATAGTTGTTACATGTAGGATCCACAGAAGGGTTCGATGTTTATGGCAATCTGAGGCTTTTCTTCCTTTCAGTGTTCAGACGGGTCAACCTTTCAGTTGCCACTTTTTGGTACATCCTACTCAATGCAAAGCTGTATCTTTTCTTTCTCAGCCGTTAAGTTGGTGACGTTTTGTCCTGTTGGAACAAACAAATCTTTTCCCATAGTTAGTTTTAAGATTTGAATTGCAAGGGTTTGACGAAAAGGTTTCATGTCTTTCTGTATCCCCCCCCTTTTTTTAGCGTATGAGTCTCCAGAAGACAGTTGTATTATACATGACTATGGGGTGGAGTTTAAATGTAAGCACTAAGACCTATACATTTCCCTCTTAGGACTGCTTTTAAGCTGTCCCAGAGATTTTGGTGCATTGTATTCTCATTTTCATTTAGTTCCTATAATGTTTTTATTTCTTCCTTCATTATTTATTAACCCATGGATCATTCAGGAATGTGTTGCTTAATCTCCATGAGATCCTTAGGTTTTTACAGTTTCATGTGCTGTTGATTAGAAGCTTTATTGCACTGTGGTATGATAAAATGCATGAAATTATTTCATTTTTTTGAATTTGTTGAATTTTGTTTTGAGTCCCAGAATGTAATCAATTTTAGAAAAGCTTGCATGGGCTGCTGAGTAGAAAGTGAATTCTTTGGCATGTGGGTGGAATATACTATAGATGTACATTAGGTCCATTTCTTGTAAGGTGATATTTAATTCAGATGTCTATTCTTTGTTGAGTTGATCTGTCTATTGAAGAGAGTGAGGTATTGTAGTTACATATTATTGTTGAATTGGTATTAATCTGTATTTTATAGACCTGGAGTACTGTTTTTTTATGAATTTGAGTGTACCACAATTTGAATCTGACATATGATACCACTCATTGCCATATACAAATGGCCTCATACTACTGTAGAGATACCTGTACACCCATGTTTGATGCTTCTCTGTTCACAATAGCTAAGAAATGGGAATAACCTACATGTCTGTCAACTGAAAAAAGGAAAATGAAAATGTGGTACATTTATGCAATGGAGTTCTACTCAGCATTAAAGAAGATTTAATTCTGAAATTTGCAGGTAAGTGGATGGACCCAGAGTGTTATATTAAGTGAAGTAATACAAATGAAGAAAAGCAAGCAACAGATGTTTTCCTACCTTTGTGGATTATAACGACAATCCTTTATATGTGAGTATTTATACTGTTGCATCACCAGGAGCCAGAAAATTGGAAAGGAAACATTGGGGTAAAGAAGTGAAAGGCACTGTAAAGAAGGGGATTGAAGGGAACAAATGTTACCAGGGGAAATTGGGAGAGTTGGGCTGGGACAGGGGAGGGAGAGAATGCAAGGGGCCAAGGCATAGGGGGAAGAAAGAAGTCAGATGGGAGGAGGATTGTAGGAGTTGGGTGTTTTGGGGAGGTTGGGGAAAATGGAGCCCCTGGGACTAGGGAGGGAGGAAAGAGGTCATATGGGAAGAAAATAGGTAGTGATGAATGAATCTTGGACTGTTAGGGAACCCAGAGGGAAATATGAATTAACTTTGATAAAGTAAGTCTTAAATAGAAACATTATTTTAAATTTTTAATAATTTCAGAGCTGAGATAGTAGTGCCTTTGTCAAGTGTTTGCTGAGTAGCCATGGTGCCCCTGAATTCTGTTCCTAGAACAGCATAAACAACGGTATGCGTATCTAATCCCATTACTCATGAAATGGATTCTGGATGATCAGATATTGAAGATCATCCTCAGCCTCAAATGTGTCGCCATTTCAGGACGAGCCTGTGATATAGAAGGCCGTGTCTTAGCTAATCAATTCAATAATTAAATCAAAATTTAATTTTTGATTATTAAAATTTAATAAGTTTTAGAAATCCTGTTGATCTGTGTCTGATGTTTTGAAGATAAACACATGAAAATTATAAAAAAAAGTGCTTGGTAAATTGCATACTGTTTGTAATTTATTGTCAATTTTGATATTATAAAACTAAATGATTAATAGGTTAATAAGCTAATCTTATTATTTTAATTTTTTCACCCAAACTTATAAAAATGCTTATCATTTCCAGTACTTAAAATATCTAATTGGACACAATTGGTAGAAAGAACATTTTAAAAAAGACACAAACTTGAAAGTGGACAATGGGCATATCTGGGAGAGATTACACATATGATTAAAATATATAGTATGTGTGCATGATATTCTCAAAAATAGATAAATTAAAATTTTCACAGTGGAAATAGTGTACTATTACATATTAATTTTCTTTTAGTAATAATATATGTATGTGTTTGGGGATTTTTGATTGACAGGATCTTTCTGGCCTGGAAATTTCAAAACAGACCACCCCCCACTCGGGCCCCAGTGCCACCACAGACTGCGTTTCTCTGCCTCCCAAGTGATAAAAGTTTCAGCCACTATGCCCAGCATAATAATATATGTTTATTTTAACTATTACATGGAAACATGAATTAATAACACATAAATATTTAAAGTTATCCAAACACTTTTGTAATAGGAATTAAAAAGTACAATTGAAAAAGTGAAATATCTTACACATTTTAAATTTATATTACTTTGGTAAGATAAAGCAATTGTCCTCTGTACTTCATTTCTTCAATGCAAGTGGTATTTTCTCTCAAATTTTGTAATCATCAAAAACATAGATAGCAGGACAATTTATGCTAATTTATAAGTAGAGCAAGATGCCACAGGGCCACTGAAGAGTCAAATTTGTTTGCATCCATTTGCCTGTGGAAAAAGTTCAAGCTAGAAAAGCTGATGATAGTTTAAAGTTTGTGGCACTCCTCTTCATTTTTAAGGTTATGCATGTGAACCTCCTCATCCTACAAAAGTATTCACTGAATTCATTTGAGGCAGCATAAGCTATAAGAAATGTGTTTTCAGGATTATGCATGTCAGTAATTTAAAATGAATTAAGAAAGCACTGTCAACAATTTAGCTCTTCAAATGTGGCTTTTAATTAGAAAAGGACGTTAAAATAGGGCAACGCTTGGAAGTTCTGGAATGAAACCCATTTGTAACATATTGGCAATTAAATGTCTTCTCTTCTTTATTAGTCCTTAGACACCCTGTGCTGTGTACTTACAAGGCAATTCTAATTATTTAGTACTCATTTGAATCACAAGTTTAAACTGACAGTTTGCTACTAGTTCCCTCTTTTATTTCAGGTTTTTATTTTCTATTTTTCATGTGGATTACAACTGTAATTGTTAAAGGAAAAACAATAAACCTCCCAAGATATAACAACAATATGAGATTAATAGAATAGGCATTTTTTTTCAACAGAAACTAAAAATTCATATCCAAAAGTTGAGTTATGGACAGGATTGGTGGTGCATGTCTTTAATGCCAGCACTTTGGAAGCAGAGATGTATCTGTATAAACTCTAAGCCAGTCTGATCTATATAGTCAGTTTCATGGTATCTGGGGTTACAGGGAGACCCAGGCTCAAAAAAATAATAACAAATAAAACAACCGAAATTGGGTTACAGGGGCTGGAGTGATGGCGCAGCAGTTAAGAAGATTAGCTTTTTTTTTTCTTTTTTCAGAAAACGGAGGTTTGACTCCAGGCACACACATGGCACCTAACCACAATTTGTAACTCCAGTTTCAGGGGATCTGATGTCCTTTTCTGTTTTCCAAGGGGATTGAATGACACAGGGCATTTACATACATGTAGGCATAAATAACACACATAAAAAAAAATAAAAACAAAAAATGTTGTCACAGAATAACTTTGCAGAGATAGTTGCAGAAAATGAGGCATGCATGTGCCAAGGCAATCAGCTACAGCACCAGGGCATGCTGGCTCCCAAGAGCTTGAGTGCATGTGCTAGCCCAACAGAGTAACCTTATCACATAGGATGAATATTTCCCAGACCTTAGGTGTTTCAATATTGATCTCAAATTCTGAACTCAGTTCCTGGCAAGTAAGATGGAAAATAACCAGGGAACCAATGTGGTAACACTGCAAAAGCGGACACAGGAGCAATGACGTTTGTGGCACTTAGTGGATTTAAAGCATGACTTTTGGCTTTTCTATATTATACTTGGTGAGATGACAGAATAATGAACTACGCTTCTCGGCTTGACCACAGCAACAGGCTCCACTCTAGAGTGCCTCTCTTGCTGGAGGGTAGGCCTCAGAGTAGCCACTGCAGCATGAAACATATTCAGCCTAGCCACCATTATTATCCAGTGGCTTGAAGACCTGATTACAGCCCTCTGCAATAATAGGAACCTGGGGAGTCTATAGATTTCAGAAAATAACCTAGAGAACCCTGGGATAAAGTTGCTGTGTGAAGCTGCACCACATTCCAACTGCTACTCAAAAAATCTTGGGGTGGAAACCTGTGAGCTATCTGCTGACTGTTGTGAGGACCTAGCTCCCCTCACCCCCACACACAGTAAAACCCTGTGAGGCATCAACTTATTGCAAAATGCCTTGGACCCCAGTGGGGTTATTATGGTAAGTGATGCCCTGAGAAAACCAAAGTGGAACTTTCTTACCCTCAGGCTTTGGATAAGTAAATTAAATGAGGAAACCCTAGAGTTCCTGATTGCTGAGGAAGAGAGAAATCCCTACTCGACTATCCTCAGCAGTGTCTAAGACAGGCAGAAGACTAGTGTGAAAATCCCATCCCAGGAAGAATGGGATATTATGACCGAAAACCACATACAAAGAAAAGTGTGGGCCCTCTCTGAGCCAAAATGTGTAAGTACAGGTTACTGAAATGCCAAGATACGATTTATCTAGCATCCAGTTCAGATTCGTATAAGGAAGTTGGGATGTTCATTTGCTAATAGAGATTATGACGTCAGGTGAGATTGTGGGGACTAAATTGAGGGTGACATTGGAGAATAGGATCTGAATATGATCAGATGTATGCATGTGTGAAATAACTGAATCAACAAAATCATAAGAAAAAAATGGGGATGGAAAGGCATCTCAGCAGTTAGAGTGCTGGTTGCTCTTGCAGAAGACCCACGTTCGATTTCCAAAAGCCACTTGGCAGCTAACAAGCCTCTATTAACTTCAGTTCCAGGATACCTGACAAGTTCTTCTGACAAAATATAACTATATGTGAATATATATATTCACATATAGTGAATATATATATAGAATATATATATTCACATATAGTGAATAAGCCATTCACATATAACTATATGTGAATATGTATATTCACATATAGTTATATTTTGTGAATAATTCTAGGCTTTTAACTTCCTTTGTTTATTTAACTTCTTATGTGTATGGGCGTATTGCTTACATGTAGATAGGTGCACTCCTGTCTTGCAATGCTGCAGAGGTCAGAGGAGGGCATCAGATTTCCCTGGAACTGGAGTTAAAAATGGTTCTCAGCCCCAATGTGGGTGCTGTGAATCGAGCCCCGGTCCTCTGTAAGAGCAGTCAGTGTTCTTAACCATTGAGCTATCTCTCGCCAGCCCTCGCTTTTAACTTCTTACATGTTTCTTTTGAAAACTGAAAAAAAGTCATTTATTTTTTACATGTCACATATTTTTAATTATTTTTAGTGTAGTACAATTTGTTATCTAGACTTTATCAAGTAGAATAAATAATATTTGGATAAATATTTTATTCAGTATTCAGGTGTTAATTAGAGTCTGTGAGTTTTTTACCCTGCATTTAATATAACTAAATAAAAATGAGATTTTTTTTTCCACAAGAAAAATGTGTGACTGTAACATTCATAGCCAAGTGATGATTTTAGCCAGTCTCGAGCTCCATTTGCATGTACTTGGATGGAGTTCAGTGTGTACCTATTTTTTATTAGGACCTAAGGACTGAGAAAGAGCCTTCATTTATTAATCTTAAACTTAAATGAAAAAATCTCTGAAAGAAAAAAAAATCATGTGTGTATTTATCGCTTATATAGAAAACAATTGCTTCCACTTAAAAAAATACAAATGGCAGGATATCTTTCTTTGTAGAGGGGACATGTATTCTGGGTGTTTTTATTTTTTCTTAAAGGAAACGTTCATCTCTATTTCCTCGCTTGTGAATTCTCTGCTCAGCTCTTTATTCCATCTTTTGAGTGAGTCATTTGTTTTCTTACTCCCGGTTTTATTTTATTTATTTTTTTTTTGAGTAGTTTATGTATTCTGGAAGTTAATGCTCTGTCAGATGAATCAGCAGTGAAGGTTTTCTCTTCACTTCACTTCCCTTATTGTTTCTTTTGCTGTACAAAAGCTTTTGAGCTTAATAAGGTTCCACTTGTCAATTGTTGACCTTATTTCCTGTGCAGCTGCTGTCTGATTTAGAAAGTCTCTTCTTACACCTATGTATTGTAAGTTGCTGCCAACTTTTTCATCTAACACCTTCAGGGTTTTGGGTTTCAAATTGAGGTCTTTGATCCATTTGGATTTGATTTTTTTTTCAGGTTGAGAGGTAAGGATTTAATTTTATTCTTCTACAAGTGATGATTCAGTTTTGCCAGCATCATTTGCTGAAGATGCTATCTTTCCTACATTGAATCTTTTTGGCCCCCTTGTCAAATATAAGGGACTGAAATTGTATGTGCTCAAGTTTGGATCTTCAGTTTTGTTCTATTGGTCTACATGTCTGTTTTTGTGCCAGTACCCGCCTTTTTTATGACTATAGCCATGTAGTATAATTTGATGTCTGGTATAGAAATTCCCCTTGTATTGCTGTTTTCATTCAGGGTTGGTTTGGCTATTTGGGTTTTTTTTTTCTTTTTTTTGCTGTTCCATATGAGTTTAAGAATTTTTTTTTCCAAACATGTGAAGAATGTCCTGGGGATTTTAATTGGAAATGTGTTGAACTGATATATTAATTTGGGTAGAATGGGCATTTTTACTATATTAATATTTTCCAATCCATGAGCATGGGAGGTCTTTCCATCTTCTGATGTCTTCTTCAATCTCCTTCAGGAGTTTATAATTTTTTTTTGTAGACATCTTTGGTGTCTTTGATTAGGTTTGTTCCTAGATATTTTATTCTTTTTGAGGCTATTGTGATTGAGAAGGTCTCCTTGTATTCCTTCTTCAGTTGCTTATTTTTGGTGTAAAGAAAGGCTTTTAATCTTGTAACCTGCCACTTTACTGAAACTCCTAATTGTCTCTAGGGGTTTTCTGGTAGCGTTTTTAACATCCCTTAGGTAAACTACCATATCATCTGCAAAAAGGGATAGTTTTACTTCTTCTTTTCCAATTACTATTCATTTGATTTCCTTTTCTTGCCTTATTGTCCTAGCCAGTGTTTCAAGCACTATATTGAAGAGGAATGGTGACAAGGGGAGAGCCTTCTTATTTTACTCCATTTAGGATGATGCTGGCTGTGGGTTTCTTGTATATGGCTTTGATTATGTCGAGGAATGATCCTTCCAGTCCAGTTCCCTCTATTACTTTAATCATAAAGGGATGTTGTATTTTGTCAGAGGATTTTCTGCATCAATTGAGATGAATGTGTGGTTTTTGTCCTTCAGTCCATTTATGTGTTTTATGATATTTACTGATTTTCATATGTTGAACCATCCTTGCATGTCTGGTATGAATCCAACTTGATCATGGTGGATGATCTTTTTGATGTGGGTCTGTATATGGTTTGCAACTATTTTGTTGAGGATTTTTGAATCTGAGTTCATTAATGAGATGGGTCTGTAATTCTCTTTTTTGGTTGCATCTTTGCCTGGTTTTGGTATTAGAGTGATGCTGGCTTCATAGAAGTAATTTGGGAGATTTCCCTCTGTGTGTATATTTCTAAACAGCTTGAGTAATAATGGTTGTAAGTCCTCTTTAAATATTTTATAGAATTCTGCTGTGAAACCATCTGGGCCTGGGCTTTTTTTAGTTGGGAATTCACATTATATTTTCAATTTCTTCATATATTATGTGTCTGTTTAACCTAACCTTCTTAAGTCTCTTCTTTGTTTAGCTTTGGTGATTCCCTGGGTTGACATCTTAAAACGTGTTCAACATCCCTAATAATTAAGGAAATGCAAATTAAAAACACTTTAAGATATCATCTCACCCTGATAAGTTTGGCTAGGATCAAGAGAACAAATGATACCAAATGCTGAAGAGGTTTTGGTGAAAGGTGAACACTCATCCACTGCTGGTGGGAAAGCAAATTTGTACAACCATTATGGAAAGCAGTATGGAGAACCCATAAAAGACTCAAAATGAGCCTACCATCTGACCCAGTCATATCATTTCTGGGTATATATCCATTAGACTCTTCCTATAGCAATGTTACATGTACAGCCTTGTTTATTGCAGCTCTCTTCACAATAGCTAACAGCTGGAACCAACCCAGATGCCCCTCAATTGATGAGTGGATACAGAAAATGTGGTACGTCTACACCATGGAGTTCTATGCAGCAGTAAAGAAAGATGATATCATGAAATTTGCAGGTAAATGGATGGAACTAGAAGATTTTATGCTAAGTGAAGTAACAGAGTCCCAGAAAACCAAAACACGGATGGTATCCCTCAACTGTGGATGCTAGTACCAAGTACCTAGGTGTAAGACAAAATGAGCAACATTAATATTATACTCCTCAAAATCTAAAGACAACTGTGTTCTTATATTGGGAATCCCTACACAGGTTTTAGAGCTGACCTAACACCTTGGACTTTTAGTATATGATGGAGGGTATGTGTGCATCTTTTAGAGTAATCTAGGATTTGAGTGGAAATATGTGAATCAAGAAATGTGCTGTGGAAATACAGTTTGTATCCAAAGGATACAATGTTAATATAGATGCAATGTAACAGGCTGGTGCAACTTAGCCTTTCTGGGTGCTTAATGACCATACATGAAGTCCCTACCAATTTGGCCAAGGGACCTGGGGGACAACTTTGTTCCTTGCCCTCAGAGGTCAACCAGGTCTTAGGAGATTATAGGTGGGAGCATCTCTTGAAAAGTTCTGTAGAGGTGGGTCACCCTTCTTCCTGTTCAGGGAGGTATTGGAGAGCCACTAAGGGGACTTCAGTCAATGTCCAGTCTATAAAGAGGAAAGTCTGCTCATCCTTCAGAAAAGGAAGCCAGATCTAGAAAGAATTGATTTTGTCCTTATGTGGATGGAACTGGTGGATGAGGATCTGAAAGAAGTGAGGGGCTCCCCCTCCACCCCCCATAAAAGCCTGAGAGTCCCTTGACGACCAGATCCTCAACTGACCTCAACAAAACAAAACCTTGGTTAATCTGGGCTATCTGTACGGCCTTAAGCATCCAGAAGGAAAGTACAATCAAATATAAATAATCAACAAGACCAGAGAAACTGCAATGCAGACACAAAACTTAAAATCTTAGTAAAAAGACAAAAAGGAAAAAAAAAAGAGAGAGCACTATTGTTTGGCCTGTCGTCAGTTCTCACAGGCAGGCGCATATGCTCTGTGGATGCCACTGCTTTTGGCACTCCCCAGAGACATGAGGTACAGCTTTTTTTTTACTTTTTAGCCTTCCAATGTGGACTGAGGACTGCTGAATACCCAGCTTGTGAACTAAGCAGCTAATGGGAATTCACCCTCCTCAGAATATGCACTGCCATTGTTGGATTACCTAGGCAGTATCATAGAGGCCAATGCAGGGAGATCAAGACAGGATGCATGCTTACTGGACTTCATTTGGGGGCACAATATTTAAAGCAGAAACACGTCAGTAAGGGTTTCCTTCTGCATAAGGTTTTTTGCAGTGTAATATCTTAATCATAGTCTACCATCAAATATTTTAGGAGTAACTTTAATGTTTAGATAGTATATTTGCTGCATGCAATAATTACATCATAAGTTCTCAAGCAGAGACAGTCTATTGCAACAACCTTATTTGCTGCCAGTTATCAGAGGCTGTTTAGTTAGAAAACTGAATAGCAACAATGAATACTATAGAAATGCACGTTGATCAGTAATACTTGAGTTGTTGCAGTATTAGATTATCCATTTCATTGTTACAGAAAATCCTTAACTGTAATTAATGGTTGATGCCATAATAGTATATTGCCTGTATTTCTACCTGTAGTAATGGGCTTTATGTGCTACATTCCAATATCCTTGAGCCTGGACAAGTGCACAAGCCTTTTAAAAAGAAACATGGTTTAACTGCACAAAACTGATCAGATTTGAGAGATCATTAATGCCCTTGAAGTGGTTTTTGTGGGTGTGAAACAAATGATGAGAATTTTAATTGTTCCATTAATATAGTATTGTAATTAAGTCTACTTAATTTATCAAATCATGTTCATACCCTGATTTTATATACTTGTATCTATCAGTAAACATTGTGATACTTAAACAAATAAAATAAAAAGGAAACATTTTCAGTCTCACAGGTTGACATTTTGAATCAGTCAACAGACTTATGGTTTCTTTCTCAGTATCTCTGAAATTTCTCTATACTAAACACAGCAGAGAAATTGGATATGTTTTGTATATAAGACTGCTTCCACCTGAAATGCTATCATAAGGACTTGGGGGGGGGTTATCTTGTATATGTTATTCTTAGCAGTAATAATGCAGGAGCTTATTTTATAAATTCTTGAACTGTATATTGCCATGTAAAATATGTGCAGTACTCATGTCAACCATCTCTTTAAAAAGTTAGCTGGAGAGATGGCCTAGCGGTTAAGAGCGCCGACCGCTCTTGAAGAGGACCCGGGTTTGATCCCCAGCGCCCACATGGCGGCCGAGAACCATCTGAAACTCCAGTTCCAGGAGAACTCCAATTCCAGGGGAATCAGACACCCTCTTCTAACCTCCGCGGCATTGCACGACACGGGTGCACAGACTTCCATGCAGACAGTACATTCATACACATACAGAAATAAATAAAAATTAAAAAAAAAAGAAAAAAAAGTTAGCTTATAAATATTGTATTATTTCTTTGGTCAAACATTTGGACAAAGTCATATCACCTGGGTCAGGATTTTCAGTGCCATCTAGCAAACCAACTGTCTTTAGTCTATGCAACTAGCAAAAACTATGTAATAGTTTCTCAATTTTATATGAGGAGTTCTCTTCACTAATCTGGATCCAGTATAGTGAAATTAAAGGCAAAACCTAAGATGATTTATTTCTCTTAAAAGAAAAAGCCAAATTCAGGAAAAATATTTGAATCTATTAAAGATAATAATAATCTCAACCCTCCAAAGTCTGCAGTGTTGAAACTATTGTTCGTGCTTGTTTGTGGAGTAGTTGAATAAAATTGGGCAGCTAAATTTTTCAGTTCCATGTGCCTCCTAAGTAAAAAGAAAATAATAAGTTATTGAAAACTGACTAGCAGAAAAGTAGAAACAGCCCTTTTTGGCGGTGTTTTTGTTTGTTTGTTTAATGGCATTTTCCCACCAAGCTCATGCCATTTAATTTTCTGTCAATCACATTGTATGAAGCAGAAAAGGTGAAGAGAAATGATTGGTGTATACACTGAACTGTTTTGCATGATCTCACTTGAGATGGCTTCATTCTAACTGGCATAAGAATCTTGACTTTTTACATTTGGAAACCTCAAATAAAAATGGTAACCTTAAAAATATACAAATGGGATTCGTAATTCAAACCATTTTACTAATAATAAGTGCATGCATCATACCATACCAGAACCCTTAAGGATATGTTAGATGTTTTGCCCAGATTGTCTATTTTATGTAGTAAAATGCATTTTGTGTTTAGGGACAGAGACTTTAGTATAATACGGTGCACATGCCTGTGGAAAGGCAGAAAGGAACATTTCAGGGTATATCTCTGCCTCATGGGCCTATATGAGTGAAAGTTATGCTCTTGAGTATCCTCCTCTTCTTGTATAACCTTCATATATCCTCTCTTCCTTTTATCTTTCATGATTTATCAAAAGCAACTTGAGGCAATTCACATGGAGGGATTAATTACTAAAGGTCTAACAAATGTCATAAGTTTGTACTTTTATCATTCTATTATTTAACTATTATTTAATGGCACCAATCATGCCCCTAGCAGTGAGCTACCCTTCATGTACTGTGTCATGGTTTGGATTTACTTATACCTGTAGGCCATCACACATGCTATTTCTCTTGGCTGTAATGACCTTTTACTTATTCAGTACTTGGACTTTTTAATTTAGTTTTATGTCTGAGACAGGAATTCATTTCAAAGAGGTTTTCTCCAACTTTTTAGAATAATATGATCTCAAATGTTTCTCTCTTGATTTTACATGTGTCTGCAAGTGTATTTATTTCAATATATCACAAATGCTAATTTGTTATCTACCCTACAATAATCACTTCTGTGGAAGAATCAGTTCTAAAATATTTCTTAATAAAATAATTATATTTCAGATCTTCGTCAGGAAAAATCAAATTTATAATTTTCTGTGTTGGATATTTATATGTATTTTTTAGGGTAACATTGTGTTTCTGACAATATGTCATTAAATTATATGTGCTACATATAATTAAAGGAAAATCAGTTTGAAATATATGATGAAGAAACCATGACATATTTCTAATTCTGGAAATGAAATAGAAACAGTTATTATACTAGATTCTGGATAAGTGAATCCTAAAATTTGAAAATATACCTTTAACTACCTGCTACCCCAAATCTTTTTTTTTAATGAAGAAGTGAGAATGTGAAATTTTATAACACTCGGAAAAAATAAGTGTTAAAAAATAAATGTTATATGCAACTTGTGGTATATAAAAAGTAATTGAATAAGAAACTAAAGTCATAAGTTTGGTATAGATGTCCTATTCAGACTTAAGCTCTCTGCAGTGTCTTGTTATCTGCACAGTTGCCATTTGTGGGTTTCCTTGTTAATCACCATCTGCCTCATAATGATGAATATCTGATGAGAGTTGTGAATGCATTAGTCTATGTGTATAACTGTAAGTCCTTAAGAGTCATTTTAATGTAATAACTATTTAGTAAAATACTGCTATTATACTCTCCCCTATGCTCTGTGATCTGTCTAACATCAGATGAACTCAATGTCATGTCCTATGGGCTCTATCCTATGAAGAAAACCAAGAAGTAAACTTTAAATCCAATTAAAGAGTATTTGGCTACTCTCATATTTATTGCCACTATTGCAGTGGTGGGCATTTTTCCCAGACCATTGTTATGGTAGGTCACATGATTCACAGCTGGATAAAGTTAGTTATGTTTTCCTTTCTGGTAGCATACACAGCAACTTTCACCACTATGAATTTAGCCAGTAGAGATGAGGACCTGAAATCAGCAATTGCTTGATTTCTACTTGTTTTTGCCAAGACTCATGTATATAGTATTTTCAGGAACAGGGTTTTATCACACATTTCTGGTGAGTAACCAAGAGGAGAGGCAATGGTCAGTATTGTTTAAGGATCTATGGAAATGCTGGTCAATAGCTTCTAGAAAGGTAGTCCAATCCTGGCATTCAGGTTTTCTTCCTCCCACTAGCTTATGATATCTAGAAGTGGCTGTGTCCCCCTGCTAAAAGCTCAGAGATTATTGTGGAAAAGGGCATAGAAAGACTGTAAAAACCATAGGTTGTGATTGACCACAATAAAATGGATATTTCCTGACATCTGGTCAGTTACTCATATGAACTCACAGCAATGGTGACAGCATGCACAATCCCATGCAAGCTCAAACCAGAAAGGATCCCAGCGTAGCTACTAAAATGTGGGCAAGAAACTAACACCCAGCCTAAGGAAATTACAGCAACCAATGGCTGCTTAGAGGTACAGAGATAGTCTCTTTAAGGATGAGACTCTTGGTAGGTTAACCAGGCTCCTGTGGACCAACACTGATGGACATTTGGGGACACTTATTAGATCATACATACACACACATATACAAACACACACACACACACACACACACACGTGTGTGTGTGTGTGTGTGTGCAATAGAAAAACTTAAATTGGGTGGGTTTTATACATGGAGGTGTAGACAGAGGAGAGGATCTGAATATTATCAATATTATATGTAAAATCACAACAAAGAAAAGAAAAGATATGTGAAGTCCAGATTTTTTTTTAATTTTTTTTTATTAATTTTATTTATTTCTGTATGTGTATGAATGTACTGTCTGCATGCAAGTCTGTGCACCCGTGTCGTGCAATGCCGCGGAGGTCAGAAGTGGGTGTCGGATTCCCCTGGAACTGGAGTTCTCCTGGAATTGG